>PVHP010000033.1:118750-153750 GCA_004024765.1 Zapus hudsonius | reverse complement strand
ATTCAAAAGTCTGTTTTTTTCTTCTTTTTTGTCCTCTGATTTGAGGCATTTTATAACCTTTGCATAAATTGTTCCCAAGTAGATATAAACCTGATTCAAGGAGTCACTGTGTAAAGTATAAGTTAAGTTGTGTTGTGAATACTTCATTATCCACACAAGGATTTACTCAACCCTCACTGTATGCCATCACGTATGATGGTGGCTAATGAATGCAATAATTAGTAAGAATTGTAAGATCCTTGACCTCAGGGAACTTAAAATATAGTGGGAAAAGAAAAACATTATTTGAAGTGGTAAGGATGGCAGTTGTTTTTAAAAGTCAGTACAGAAAAAGCTTCTCTGAAACAGATATTTAAGATAAAATCCAAATAGTAAGAAGTCACACATGAGAAGATCTAAGGGAACACTTTGGGTCAAGCAAATAACCAGTACTGAGACCCTGAGTCTGGAAAGAGCTCAGGATATTGAAGATGAGATGGTGCTTGAACCAAGAGAGCCACAGGAAAAGCTCAGACACGAATCCAAAGAGCTGAGTGACCACAGGGCCATAGTAAATTACTAGGTGAATTCAAGATGTAATGGGCAGAGATTGGAAGACTGTAAGCAAAGAATTGGCAAGGAGATCTCCAGGGAAAGAAAAAGAGAAGGAATGCAGTAATTGAATATACAGTTCACTTATGTTTGGGCCAAAATTTTTAAGTTCTTGAACATAACAAAATTATGGCATAGCACACCCATTTGATAGACTTGACTTCATTGCTGTCTTTGGATAATTCAACTTATTCAGTAATTTTGTTTTGAAGGTACATGAAAGTGAAGAGAGCCTGGTTGGCTGGTAGACATCCAGCTTCCACAAATTTAAAGGGACTTACAATAAATGAGTTGTCTGAAACAGGGACCTGCACCCCAAACCTGGAAAAATAAATATAAGTGTCCAGAGCCTGATAGGACAAGGGAGTTGAATCATCCAGGAATTTACTCAGGAAGCAGGCCTTTCATTCTCTGAAAAACACAAAGGGCTATAGGCAGATCTTTGTTAGTATTACAACTACAATTCAGAAGAATTCCCACCCTGAACTGTCTTGGCTTTACATTCTCCAAATGTATACTCACCAAATAAAGACAGTCAAGGGCTGGAGAAACTGCTGAATCTGTAAAGTGCTGGCTGTACAAGCATGAGGTTCTAAATTCAATCCCCTGCGCCCACAAAGAAGCGCTCAGCAGGATAATCTCAACCCTGAGGAGGCAGAGACAAGAGGATTCCCAGCGCACGCTGGCAAAGCAGTCTAACCTAACTGCTGAGCTCCAGACCAAAGAGAGACCCTGTCTCAAGAGAAAAGAAAGGAAAATGAAGGAAGACAAAAGAAAGTAAAAGAAAGAAATAAATAGGAAGACAGTATTCTTGAGGATGGCACCAGAGGTTGTCCTCTGGACTCCACAAGCCAGCATACACACGCTTTTAAAAAGTCAAATAAACAAATCTTTAAATTTGAAATGAAATATTACCTCTCATGCTTCAAAACAAGAAATAGTTATGATGCTAAGATAGTTCAAAGCACACAAATATTGAGAAAATAGACTTTTCATTAAATTTTTTTCATGTTGAATTCTGCATCATTTTTCTTAGGTTCTCAAAAAAAGAAAAAATAATAAACAAGAAATCATTTCCAAAATTAGATGACAATAATTTGAGAACATTTTTCACAAAATTGCTGTACATTATGAAAACATCATTCTTAGAATCACTGGGAGTTTCAAAACTTTGAGCCACATTACTGAAAATAAAGCAAATGAAAATTCCTACTTGCAGATATAGCTGAGGTGATATACATTTTGAATGTCAACTATGTCCAGAGAATTAGATAGCAGAACTAGTTTGAAGTAAGTAGAATGGTCTTTTGACAGAACATTATAAGATATAATTCTACAAATATGACATCATAAAATGTCCTTTAAAGAATCTGAAGGGCTGGAGAGATATCTCGATTGTTAAAATGCTTTCCTCAAAAGCAAGAGGATTTACATTTAATCCCAGTACCCGCATGAGCTCCACCCATGTAGATACATACTTATAATCCAAGTGCTGGAGAAGCAGAGATAAGCATATCTCTGGAGCCATGGGCCAGGTAGTGTGGCTTAATTGATGAGTTCCAGGCTAATGAGAAACCTTGTCGCACAGGAAATAAATGATGTGACTGAGGATGATACCCAAGGTTGTCCTGTGGCCTCCACACATACAGATATACATGCACTTTACACACACGTGCACACACATACACACATAACTGCACACACACATATTTATACACACATGCACACACGTATACAAAAACAGAACTGATTATTCAGCTTCCCTGATTTCCCTTGAGAAGCTTTCATATCCTGTTCACATTGCCAGTCTCCTTCACTTTGTGTGTTTTCAGTGTTGAGACCCAAAGATCTGGGTGGTTTAGATGTAATTCTTGTTACTCCAATGTGCTCGGGGCGCTCAGACTTAGCAGGGACAGACCCTGTGGACCCTGTCTTCCTAGGACCTCCCTTTTAAACTGCTGCATTTTGAACTGAAAGGTCAGAGACTGAGAGAAAGAGCTGATGCCAACCACTGGCAATATCTCAGTATCCCACAATAGTTTAACCTCTTGTTTTAGTCAAGATTGGGTAAATATGAATTAAAATTTGAATTTTATTGACTACCAATGATAAAGCACAAGGTATGAATGCAAAAAAAAAAAAACACTTTCAAGATAATTTGAAAATTTGTTACTGTTTTAATTCTTTAATACAATGGTGCTGTACTCCTAGACTCCCAGCACTCAGGAGGCACATTGCCATAAGTCTGAGGCCAACATAGTCTGCTTATTGTATTCCAGACCAGTCAGGGCTACACAGTGAAAATTTGTCTCAAAAAGAAATAAATTAACAAACAAACATCTTTAGTACTCTTTAAATTTAGTTCTTCTTCTGATCTTCAGGAGCTATTTCTCTGGTAGGTCATATTGTTCTTGAAAAATGGAGGCTGACATGGATTTATATACACTAAATAAATGTGTATCTCTCTGAAGAAAGAACAATAAAGATGAGTTAGAAGAGGGACGGCAATGGAGAAGTTCAGCTTGAAGAAGCTGGACGTCTGTCTCCAGAGCTGGACACCGACTCGACTCTTCAGCTTCAGTCAGTAACCTTCATTTTCAGTCTTTTTATTTGTAAAATGAGAATGACGTACCGTTATCCTTAAGGTTTGGTGAATAATTAAATGAAGGGTATATGTCAGGTACGGAAAACCATTCCTGGAATGAACTCATAACCAGCCATATCAACTTGGCATTATTTTGTAAGTCACTTAGTTTACAAAGGAACATATGTTACTCAACATAACTAAAAGTCAATCTGGGGACTCTAAATTTTAGGAAATTTGGTAAATTATAATTGAGATTATTTTAAACATCATGGTGAGACTGAATACACTTAAATCAGGTTTTTTTATCTGAACTATATTACTCAGGAAACTATAAATAAAAAATCGCAAAAAGAGTATTGATAAAATTTTGATGATAAATCATTAATTTAATAGGAGGTATATTCCTATTAAAATGATAACATCAAAAACATGTGTGGACTCAGAGAAAGCTGATTTCAGACTTGGTATCCATTATTAGTACATTTTACAAACTTTTAGCTGTAAAATGAGATCATGAAACAGTCTCAGCCTGTTGCTTAGCATACATGTGGCTCTGGATTTGATCACAGCACCAGAGATACTATGATTATGGATGTGAACTGAGGACTAATTAAGAATATGTCTGGAAGATAGCCTTTAGTAGCTAGCACATAGTAAGCATTCAATTAAACTCCCCAACCTTCCCTTTTTAGATGCTATCATTGAGTTAAGGCCTACCTACCACAACCCCTGTCTTAGCCATAGCCTGAGGAAGCTCAGTGCCAACTGGTCAATCCTAGAAAATCACTGACTGTTCCAAGCAATTATCTCATTAGATTAAGGCAGTAGGAATAAACACTGAGTGAAAAAGAAACAACAGTTTTTTTGTATCTAAGGCTTCATATTTTCATTGCCAAAGTCATATAATTGGTGCAACTTGTCCAAACTTCATAACTCAGTGAAGTGCGATGGTCCTTAGAAGACTCGGAGGCCCTCAGGGATAATCAGAGACCTCAGATGCATTGAACTGAGGCATATCTGGCAAGACAGAGCAAGCACAGGCCAATTAAAAATGAATCAGTAAGTCTTTTAAAAAGTGGGAATGGCTGCCTTTCCTGCATGTGTTTTTTTCTGCCTCATGTTCATTGAAGTTAGCATACACTGAGAGTTTCTTCAAGCAGATGCTCCTGCTTTCTTACTTAATGGCATGTAATATCTCTGGTGTAAAAGTGTGGGAAGACATAGAAGCCCCCCCCAACAAGGTATTTTACTGATGAAAAAGCCAAAGAAACCTAAAGATTAAAATTTTCATAGGCCTACATGTCTATGCCTCTTTGCAAAAGTGTTTAATATATACCAAGGCAGTTCTGAAAATTTATGCAAACTGCATATCTAATTTTAGAATATTTCTAGTAGCTATATTAAAACAAACCAATGAACTGATTGAATATATATTTTATTTAATTCAATATGTCAAGATGTAATCAGTATAAACATTAAATTATTTGACATTATTTTGTATCACCTTTCAAAATCCAATGTATATTTTATCCAAGCAGCCCATCTCAGTTCAAACTAGTCACATTGGGTTATATGTTAGCATTTGAGCTCAGAGCTAAGTCAATATGAAACTATAACATGCTTGAGTTTTATTATGCATTTTTAATAAATATATTCCTAAACAAGAAATTCTTATCAAGAATTAAGAAACAGTACTGCTGAATATAGCAAACACAATTGTATGTTTTCTGAACCAGTTTTTCATTTGTTTCAATTCCTAGGAACAACCTCAACCTCATTGGTCTATAAGGCACAATTTTATCTGTCAATCAGATAACTTAAGTTGTGGCCTGTAAGTCAGATAAACAAAGTAAAAGTCCAAACTCATCTATCTTTTGCAATCAAACTGCAATACTTTATAAATGTTAGCTACAACCTCATAGGGAGATATTTGCTGAATTCATAAGCAAATAAATACTGATGAAATATTTAAATTTTTATCATTTGTACTAGTAGTAAAGATAAATTGTGTTATAGATAGTAGATATTATACATGGATTAATAAAGACAAGATGATACATATATATATACAAATTACATATAGACAGATAACAGAGACATAGATGATAGATATGACAATGAATTATCTAAATATTCTCCTTCAAATTGAAAATGTATAATTACAGAAATTTTCAATTACTTTTATTATTTCTGAACTTCACTATATGAATAAATTGTATTGGTCCTCTTCCCCCCATCTTATCCTCAGGTATCCTCTAGGGCCCTCCTCAGTAGAGTTGTTGGTTTTCACCATGGGGTTATGAATGCATGGGTCAGTCTCTGTGGGGGTGAAAATGCCTCAGGATACCTCTTCCCACCCTTTGACTCTTACAATCTTTCTGGCACCTTTCCCTCAATGTACCCTGAGCCTTGGTAGGTATGTTGTAAGTCTACTTTACTCTTGAGCTCTCTGCAGCCTCTGGATTTCTGCTGTGATGATTTATTACTGTCCTCAGTGTCCATCAACATCTCCCTGGAGCAGGTTGTTGGGATAGCAATGAGATCAGCACTCGTGTATAAACTGGGCCCTGACAAATGTGTTATAGGTGGCTGATCTCATGCTAGACAGTTGGCTATCTTTTCTTGACATATTGATGGATCTTGGTTCTCCCCAGAAATCATTACCACCTGTAAAAATTAAAATAAAATAAAACCAATTCTCCAACCAAGAGTGAGAGCATCATGGACTAAAGGGGATAAGAATAGTTAATTGAGAGAATTTTGGATGGATATAGCCACTTTTCTTCACCAAAGATCACCAAAGCTTCCCTCTGGGTCTATGACCACCATATCTATAAGATTCTAACCTGGTTCTCAGTTCCAAGTATGAGTTCTCTCTGACTTAATGAGCCTTTTATCCAACCAGAGAGCTGTTGATTTCCCCATATATTGTATGCCATATTGCACAGGTGTGTACATCTTGTCTATCTGGACTGGCTGGTAGATTTCAGAGTTTGCAGGAACCCCTTCTTTCTCATGCTTTTGGAGGCCTTTATCACGCAGAACTGTGAGGGCTAGCCATCGGGGATCTGGCTTCCTTCTAAGTTCCAACATGATCTCTCAATGTCCTATACCTGCAACCTGTGGTGTCTTCAGGGTCTTACCCCTCAGCTTTGGCTGGTAACCCAGTGCTTTGGCAATAGCCTACATTGTTGTGGGAACCTCAAAGGTCTCCCAGCTAACAGCTCAATGTGGGGCGTAACCCAGTTCTTGCACTGGGAAGTATAGGCAAATGCCCATGGGTTTATGATTAGGCTTTCTGCACCCTCAGAGGCACTATTGTCCAGGGAATATCCCCTCTGTCTTATTAATGGAGATGTTTTCCAGGATGCTGTCCAGGAGGAAAGTGTCTGTGGTACTGATTCATGTTGTCATAATTATTTTTATTTTTATATCTTTATTATGAATAAGTATATGCATTGTATGATCAACTCTTGTGAAGGTGTCCCCGTTTCCCTCCTCTCTGTCCCCTACCCACTGGGGTCCTTCCTCAGTGCACATACTGAATCTGTCCATAGGTTAGGGGGTTATGAACTGCACAAAAGGTAGCTAGTTTTTCTTTTTTTTTTTTCTTCCCCCTTTGTGTAATGTTGCTGGGGGGGGGGGCAATGTCTCTGGATATTCTCCCCCACCATGGCTCTTACAATCTTTCTGCCCCCTCTTCCACTCAGTTCCCTGAGTCATAGTGGGTGAGTTTTAAGTCTGCTTTATTGTTGATATCTTAAGTTACTCTGGATCTCATAATTACTTTTCTTAAAAATATTTTTCTTAGCCAGACGTGGTGTCACATGCCTTTAATCCCAGTTCTTGGGAGGCAAAGGTAGGAAGAATTTCATGAGTTCAAGGCCAACCTGAGACTACATAGTGAATTCCAAGTCAGCCCAGGCTAGAGCAAGACCCTACCTGGAAAAACTTTATATATATATATATATATATATATATATATATATATGTGTGTGTGTGTGTGTGTGTGTGTGTGTGTGTGTGTGTGTGTGTGTATACATATATATATGTGTGTGTGTCTATGTGTGTGTGTCTGTGTGTGTCTGTGTGTCTGTGTGTCTGTGTATGATTTATTTGTCAGAAAGAGTGACAGAGAAAGAGAGAGATCATGATTGTTCCAGGGCACCTTGCTGCAGCAAATACACTCCAGATGCACTTTGTGCAAATGGCTTTATGTGCATACTAGGGAACTGAACCAAAGGCAACAGGCTCTGCAAGCAACTGTCTTTAATTGCTGAGCCATCTCCCCAGCTCATATGATTACTTTTTTTTAATATTTTATTTATTCATTTTTAAGCAGAGAGAGAAAGAGAGAGAGAGAGCGTACCAGGGCCACCACCTTGTGAGTCTGGCTTATGTGGGTACTGGGGAATTGAACCAGGCCTTAGGCACTGGAGGCAAGTGCCTTAACCGCTGAGCCATCTCTCCAGCCCCATATGATTACTTTTAAATCACTCCCTTAAGAGTAAAAAGACAGCTGAAAGAAAATCTATAATGGATAATTAAAAATTGAAAATCTAAAACTTAATTGTATTAACTTTTTCAAGATTGTCTAAATTGGATTTCTTTTATTCATTTTCGAGGAGAGAGAGAGAAAGAGAGAGAGAGAAAGAGAAAGAGAGAGAGAGAGAAACACCAGGGCCACCATCTTGTGGGTCTGGCATATGTGGGTACTGGGGAATTGAACCCGGGGCCTTAGGCACTGGAGGCAAGTGCCTTAACCGCTGAGCCATCTCTCCAGCCCCTAAATTGGATTTCTTATCAAAGATATAGGTCACTAACTTTTCAAAATTTAAGAAGAAAAACATTATTTATATCTCTGATCACATTCTTTTTTTTAAATCATATTCTTAAGCATTAAAGCTAATGACCACAAGTCCATGGAATCAGTAATATGTCATTGACACCTGCTTCCTGTCCCATGTCAACTTACCCAAGGCACTTTACCAAGGTATCATCAAAAGACAGTTTTTATTACACTCATCCTCAAGGACTTTATTTCCACTATTAGATCATCACCAAACTCTTTGCACCCTAAATCTTCCTCACTTGCCTTTACCTGGTAATGTGTCCTGATTCACTTTCATCAGCCATTCTTCTTTATACTTCAGCACATTTTGTACCTAATAAATTATTTAGGCCCTGAGTCTATGAGAAATAATGGAGAGAGACATGCCAAAGTGCCCTGTGAAATTTCATTCCGTCCTTTCTGAGGCCAGCCTGGGTAGGCATGAATAAGCAAGGACAGACATTTACCCAAACCTAGCTAGGGAACAGGAGTGTGAAGGATCAAAGACACAGGTATGGGCAATCTGATTTAGAATCCAAAACACAGACTGAAAAATCTGATTAGCTGACATATTAGGAGCTCTTGCCAAAAATTGAATAAGTATTTAATCCTGAAACATTGTAGAAGTCTCCAGGGATAATTATTTTTAGTAGTGTTTAAAGGGCCATTCTGTCAAGGTCAGAGAAATACGTCAGATTAAATGGTCTGTCTTAGTATGTGAGTTAGCCTTACCTTAATGACTCCTCCCACAGATGATATATCAATACCTGTTTTATACATCAGGAAAACGAGTTTCAGATGCATAATGTAGTTTTCCAAAGGTTTCCACCTAGGGAGATGGAATCAGGATAGGGATTCAAGTGATTTCCCTCACAGGAGTACCCACCCTTTTGAAATTATCTACAAATGTGTTGGGCGACACTCAAAGCCATCATGATCCACAGGTTGGATGTAACTGAAAACTTTTTCTTCCAACTCTATCACCCTGCTTTCTCTAAGCCTTTGCATTTGAAATGTTTTAACTTCCTTTGAATTAACTCTAATATAGATTACACACACACACACACACACACTTGAACATACAGTCATAAACACATTTATATATAAAAAGTTTAAAAATGAAAATATCTAATCACTTATTATGGATCTTTCTTTGCCTGTGTGTGAGGCAATCCCAATGAGTGTTAAAATGCCAGAGGGCCTTGGAGACGTGTGATGGTTACAAGCATTCTTGAAAGTCAGAGAGACCTGATTCTTCTATTTAGTAACTGTGCAGCATTGAGCAAACTATTCTCTCGCTAAGCCTCAGATTCCTTGCCCAGAAGATGGGTTAAGAATGTCACCTTCTTCTCTAAGCTGTTACATAGGCCTGAGCTCACTCAGAGCCTGTCAGTAAGTTCAAAGAGAAATGAATGGAGTTGTTGTTTGTTGCTCCCTAGAACTACTATTTAATTTTTGAAGGTATGTTCTATACCACTCGCTGTGAAGTGTTTTGAAAAGTGAACTTTGCAGGTTTTTACAAAGTGAAGTAATTAACTTACATGCTGGGCTATCACATATTGGCTGTTGAGAGACCTTTGTGGAGGAAGAAGCTAAGTTGCCAAAGTTCAAAAGGCAAGTTCCTCAGTGGAGCTGCAGAATAGAAGAAAAGGTCACCTGTGACAACTTTTGCTCTTGGCTATCAAAGGTGAACAATCCACAGCGTACAGCCCATATGCGTTAATCACCCCCTGATGGATAGCTTTTGATGGAAGGTGGGAAAGAAATATTAAAGAAGTAGAATGTTTAAATGAAGCTTTTTCTCTGCAAGAAGCTACCTTTTATTATAGCTACTTCCAGCCCCACCATGGTGCTTGATTGAAAGGAAGTCCTTACAAAGCTAAAAATACAGGGCTGGGGAGATGGCTCAGCAGGTAAAGGTGCTTGCTTGCAAAGCCTGCTGGCCTGGGTTTGATTCCCCAGCACCCACACAAAGCCAGATGCACAAAGTGGGTACATTTGCATTTCATGGCAAGAGGCCCTGGCATGCTCATTCTGTCTCTCTCTCTCTCTCAATGTCTCTCTCTTCTTCTCTCTCCCACTCCTTCCTCTCTCTCGCTCTATCGCTCTCTCTCTCCTTGCAAATAAATACATAAAATAAATAAAAACCAAAAATCTGTGTTACAAGTCTTTAAAATGCTTTTGGATTAAAGTGTGAAAGTTCTACAAAGGTTTAGACATCGTACTGTCAGAATGTGTGGGAAAGCTACTCCAATGACGATCTGAATCTTGAATGTGCCTCTAAACAGCAAGGCCTCGATAAACAATAATTTAGATCTTTACCATTTATTTTCTAATAATCTTAAAGGCATAGACTTTAAAAGTTGAACAATTGTACAGGCAGGAATGAGGGTGCAGAACCATGAACCAAAGCATTATCTGCATGAAGCCTTTATAGCAATTTTAAATGGTGGGGTTGGGGTAGAAAGAAATCAAAAGTAACTTACTGAATCATATTGGGATTTGTTTAGCCAACCAATTGTTTTCTATTATTTAGAAAATACGAGAGACAAAGTTCAATACTATATAATATTCTGAACACTCATGTGTGTGCATGTGTGTGTGGGCACATACATGTGAGTGTGTATTTACAGGCTCAACTGTATGTTGATGCTCAACCGAGTCTCTCGATATGCAAATAGGTATCAGTTTAAATGGTCACATCAAGACATAATTTTTATAACAGGACATATTCAAAACAACTACTAAAAATGACACAGATGGCAGTTGGAGAGAAAGTGGAAGACCCTTTTGAACAATTACTGAATGATTTATATAACTGCATAAACACACTCTATTTGCATTCCCTCTAAAGACAGGTTGTTTCTTCAGGTTCATACAAATATTCCCAACATAGCACAACACATAAAAAGCAAAAGGTTTCTCTCCTCACTTTCCAAACATTTTCCTCGCTTAAGCAGAAAAATGGGCAAGAACAGCATCAACATTTACTGAGAACTTGCTCATTTTCAATTTCCCAGCTAAGACTAATAGCCAAGCCCTGTCAGTTCTGCTCTGTAAATCTCTCTCAAACTAGTCCCATTTCCAGTGACATCATCAGGCACTGTGATCGCCATAGCCAGCCACCATGATTAGCAGGACATGGGAAACACCCCTAAGTGTCTTCTCAAACCTCTCTTTACAACACACGTCTGGTCTTGCTTCCCATTGCAGGAAACTCCTTTGGTGACTTGCTTCAGTCTTCACAGTGGAGAAAAGAGACTTAATGCTCTGCTATTCACAACAGCTGAGAAATGGAACTGCAGCAGGGACTGGGCACAGGGGGTTCACCCGGGGCTTCACCGCTGCACTTCCCCCAGAGTTCATGTCTCAAACGGCCAAAGAATTGGGCAATTTCAACAGACAGCATTTTCTTATCACACACGTTTATTCTAGATTAGAGTCAGTTCAGAGGATCTGGGAAAGAGAGAGGGGAAACAGCCCAACCACTACATCCAGCTATCAGGGTGGGGAGGACACGTGGGAGAGTTTTTAACAAAATCTATGCTGTTCAGCTAAAGAAAAAGGAAAAGATCATGAGAAGGAAAGGTTCATGTGGAAGAGAAATCCAGCCCCTCATCACAGCCATTAGGCTGTGGTGTGGGCTGGGGAGACCATACTGGTACCTAGAGAGTCAGAGGTCCTTTTTCTAGGACGGCATGTAAAGAGACAGAATTATCTGTTCACTGAGTATTCCCTGCCCCAGGTGAGCAGGGAGACAGGTGGTTGTTTCATACCTGACCAATCAATTTTAGTGCCTAGGTTTGAGCTCTAGTTAGACACTTCCCACTGGAGGGGGGTAATATGGAGCTTGCCTGAAACTGTCACAGAACCAGAGGAGATGTCCACCAACAGATGAGTGGTTAAAGTAAAAGTACACACATAAACAATGATAAATAAAATTGATGCAGTTTAGGGGTGACATAGTCCCTGAAAATAAAAGTAAAGAATGTTTTTGAGCACTTTGGGGGAAGAATCTAGGTCATTCTACTTTGCTAGAGATCAGAAATGTCTGATCTGGCCTTTCCCCCAACCAATAGGGTCACTGAAAATACCCCAACCTGGGTCTTCAGGGTGAGAATTTCGTTTTCCTGAAATGACTTTGTGCCTCCTCTTGGGCAAGAGTTCTGTATTTTTCCTTCTCTTAAGATCTGAGCTCTATCTCTATAAGATCTCCCTGTAATAAATTCTTTCTAAAACTTATCCTCTGCTTTGTGGGTTTCATTCATTTAAATTCATAAGACCAGAATTTCAAGGCCACTAGTTCAGTGAAAGCTTTGTGTGGTCATTGACTTCAGGCACCTAGTTCCTAAATTATTTCACACACTAGAGCCAAGATAAAGCACCAATGCTTCAAAGATATCCCAAATACCTGTATCAACTCTACAGGAAAAATGGATGCAACTAGAGATCATCATGTTAAGCAAAATAAGCCAGACTCAGAACAAATAACACATTTTAATATTTTCTCTATTTAGACTCTAGGTTTAAATATATATTTAATATCTAATATACATATACACATATATATATGTTTGGTATATATACATATATATGTTCAGTATATATATATATATATATATATATATATATGTTTAGTATACATACATACATATGGCAGGTCATAAAGTAGTTTAATGACTGCAGGGGGTGGGAAGAGATTTTAAGATGGGAGGAAAAAAGGAGAAAAAAGAATAATAGAATATATTTGTATTCTGTGATTTTTTTCGAAGAAAGATGTGAAAATTTATTCACACAAGATAAGCCATTGTAAACTAACCAAAAACCCAAACCCACCTAAGTGGAGCTTGGTGAATCAATGAGTCTATCAGGGTTACTTATAGGACCTTGGGTGAATGTGAGGCAGTTTAGGGTAACTGGGTCCCCCAAAACTAAAGAAAATTAAAAAGCAGAAATGTCTGTCATCTTTGGGCTTATCTTTGCAGCCTCCACTTTGCTGGAGCGGACTCTCTGCCTAACTGCTCTTCCACCTGAGCAGCTCCCTGGGGATGGAGTGGGAAGTCCCCTGGCATTGTGGTTGGTCAAGCTTAAAGTCCTGAGCCAGCCTGAGCCCATACCAATCAGCTGTCTCTCAGGCTCACCTGAGGCAGGAGACAGGCACCCCCACCAGGAGTTTCAAATACACCTGGGGAAGGCAAGTCGCTCTCTTCTTGCTGGCCAGCACAGATTCCTGAACCTCCAGGAGGCCAAGACCAAGGGAGGCCCTTCTTTTCCCACATGGGTTTTTTCCCCTCTAGCCTCCCTCATGATGGGAGCTCTCTGTGCTTTATCCACTTTTCTTCTTAGTCTAATAAATTCTCTCCAAACCCTCTGGTCTATGCATTGAATTCTTTAAGTCCATAAGAAAAGAAAATGGGGTACCGTAAATTTGTAGGTACGTTGGCATATTGGGGTATTGGCAAGGAACCACAAAATTCCCATTACATTCCTTACAAAAATATGGGAGACTACATCACCAAAAAATCATCCTGTAAACTGTCTTCCTGGCGCTCCCTGCCCGCCTTGCAGGCAGCTCCACCACAGTTTCCTCCTTCCCAGCAGCTGCATACTTACAGAGCCTTGGAGGGTTGGGCTCATGAGTCCTGGAACTTACTCAGCTTCCTGAGCCTCATAACATTTCAAGAGCTTCCTAAGTCTTCTTTTTTCTAAAATATTTTGAGCCTTCGTCCAGTAGGAAATGTTTCAATTCAAAGGGAATACTACTAGCGGAAAGGAAGGAAACCAAGGAGAAAGCCAGCGTGGAAAGGTTAAGAGAGATGAATAAGAACAAATAATACATATGTATAAAATTTCCACAATGAAACCCATTACTTTGTATACTAACTTAAAGAAGCAGCATATAAAAGAAAGTCTTGGGCTGCCAAAACCTTATTTTAATATTGCCTGTCTTAAGATTCAAGGAAAGGAGAAGACTGAGTACAAAAATCACAATGGGATACTTTTCAAGGGGGATTTTGGGTTAAATTTCCCCAGAAGCAAGCCATGACTAGGATTAAAATGAAAATAAACTCTATAGAATTGACTAAAAAGACGCTAGCTTGAAAAAGCCCTTGGTTGGGACTTACAGGTGCTACCATGGATACCTGCGATGAGCAGGAACTCCAAGTGCCTAGGGCTACACTGGGCACCAGCAGCACATGCCACAAGGTTGCAAGCATAATGAGTCTTTCCAGCAGGTAAGTGTCCAGGGCAATGAAAAAATACTGAAATGATTTAGCATGAATAATGGCTGAAGGAATGAAGAATGCTACACCTAGATAAAAAATATCTATATAAAACCAGAAATTGCACTCTCCACTTAAAGTTAGAGTTAACCTTATTTTATTGAAGGGAAATTGAAAACCAAATCAATAGGATGGAAATTTATTTTGTTTACCCATTTCTCTTAGCATCATTGTTTTCCCTTCCATTTTTAAAAGGAAATTTGAATTTAAGAATATTTATCACCAAGGGGGTTACACAAGGGTGTATTCACTAACTAATCAGTTTAAATTCTAAAGGGAATTTAAAATTTGAATATGATATGCTTTCTGTATTAAATGACAAACTTAGGTATATTTTATGCCTTTAATTATAAAATATAAAGACTATCTTGTGATGATATTTTAATATGTATAATTAAAATCTAGATGTGTATTCTTTCAAAATCATGGCATATGCTTTAATTAACTATGAAGTATAATAAAGCATGACTAGTGTGGAAGATAAATAATATTCCTTAAATTGTACTTTTTAATCATT
This sequence comes from Zapus hudsonius, assembly GCA_004024765.1. Classification (NCBI taxonomy): domain Eukaryota; kingdom Metazoa; phylum Chordata; class Mammalia; order Rodentia; family Dipodidae; genus Zapus; species Zapus hudsonius. Next base: position 138,940 of record PVHP010000033.1, on the reverse strand, counting down.
TCAGATATGTATGCATACTGCAGATTTTGGAAGTCTCTGGCCTTAAAGTTTGTCTCTCTGCATCCCCATTGTCACTAAGAAGATTTTTTAAAGAAACAAAAAGAAAAAACTAGGCTGGCTTTGGCTTCAGAAATGCTGTCATAATTCACTATGTTCTTCCTGCAGAAGCTTGCAAGATGTATGATTTAAAATAACAGTGTTACTGACAGTTTCTAAACCCTAACCTAATAAAGAACTTTAATACTGTCACACAAAATAACTACCTACAAATCTTGGAATCCTGACCAGCAGACTGAGGAAGAAAGACTAACCTTTCTTTGCTGCTCCAGCTCAAAATATAGAACAGGAAAAAGAATAGTAGGGGAAAGAAAAACAAATATTAAAAAAATTGCTAGGTTATTTAATACTAATGCTAGAAGGTATTTTATTTTGTTTTGTTTTGAAGACAAGGTCTCCCACTAGAGGAGGATCCTCCTGCCTCAGTTTGTCAAATGCTGGGATAAGCATGAGCGATCACACCCACATACATGCAGAGGTGACAGGTGTGAGCCACCACACCCACTCACTGAAGTTCCTTAGGTACAGATTGGATTTGGCATATAGAGAAAATCAGGAGTATACAGTTGACTGAGCTAATAATCCCTTTACTGTTGACAGCAGACAGAAGTTGGCTAGGCAGTCAGGGTAACAAAATCCCAAAGTGAATGGATTTTGCCTTGTCTAAAAACAAGAAATGTCAGAACCTGAATTTTTCCCTTATCTTTTCCTTCCTGGAAAGTTACACCTTCCAGGAAAGATTTCTAGGCTAAGTTTGCATTCTTCCTAAACAGGCTCTCTGATTCCTAACTAAAATTTCTAGAAATATTGCCATATTTTACTGAAACCCAGTCTTTCTCCCCTAGAAATTGTGAAATGTGGTCTTTTTCACAAAGTAACCTATAAATCTGATCCTTGGCATGTGGCAAGCTGTGCCACCTACCAAGAAAACCCCAACCAAAGCCACACAAGTTCTCCCCCTGGAGACTCCCTCCTCTCTGTACAGACCAAAAAGTCTTTCCCTTCTATGTTTCACCCTCCTGTGGTCTGTGAATCTCATTCATTAAATTCAAAAGACAAGAACCTAGAAGGCATCTGACCCAGTGGAAGCTCTTTATGATCACAAATGCTCAACACCTCAACTCCTGAATCACAGCCCACCTAAGAATTCAGATAAAGCTCCTTTGCTCTCAAGGACACCCCAAAAATCCCATATTAATGTGTTTATCTAATTTCATGTAAGTCATATGATCCTAAAACTCTAGTATTTCTGTAACAATAATGTACAAAGTAGATGAGAACCAAGTGTCTAGGCAGAGATTCCAGCTAAGAAGTTTACCAATAATATAGTTATGGGATAAAACTTCATTATTTAATGAAACTATAAAGAAAGAGAAGCAAACAAATATCTAAAAAACGAGTATCATTGGATGAGAGGTGAGAGGGGAAAGAAAGACTCAAAGATGACACACAAAGGTTTATAGCCCATGTATGAAATGGTTAGTTACCAATAAAAGAAAGAAAACTGAACATGGTGGCTCACGCTTATAATACCAGTGTGCAGGAGACTGAGGTTACAGAAAGGAAAATTGAGTTCAAGGCCAGCCTGAAGTACAGAGTGAGTTTCAGGTCAGCCTTAGATACAGTGAGACCCTGCCTTCCTCAAAAAAAAAAAAAAGAAAGAAAGAAATATGAACCAGAAATAAAAGATCAGCTATGAGAGGGAAAAAAAAACACATCCATAGTCAGTTTAAGTTAATACTCAATAAAGTCAGATAAAATCAACAGGTAATGGGAAGTATGGCATGGGAGGTCAAGACTGGAGCACACAGACATGGATCTGTCATTGTCAAAATCCTGGTATTATGTGAGATCTCCAAGAGACTAGGAAAGAAAGCACAGTGAATGGTGGAAGACCTTGATGTGATATCAAAGCTTGAGAAGCACAGGAAATGGAAAGGAGTGAAAGGAAAGGAATGGAATGTAGGAAAGGAAGGAAATGAAAAAAGAAGGAGGGAGAGGAGAGAGGGAAAGAGGGAGGCAGAGAGGGAGGGAGAGAAGGAAGGAAGGAAAGAAGCAAAAAAGGAAGGGAGGGAGGAAAAAGGGAGGAAGAGAGGGAAGAAAAAAGGAAGGAAGGAAGGAAGAGATGGAGGAAGGGAAGAAGGGAATGAGTTAGACAAGGAGGCAATAACATGACTTACAAAAAATTAATATAACCTTCCTATATATAGCTAAAATGCATAACTGAACACTTTGTATTGCAACGACTATTCTAATTGGAGATATTCCGTTTTTGATACTAAATGGTAATAGCATCCTGCAAGCTACATAAGTGAACAATATGCCTAAAAGAACACTGGTTTTCTTATGAATGAAGAATGTCTACCTCTCATTTCAGTTAGAATAAACAGTTAAAATACTGTTCTTGCGCTCCTTGTTTATCCCATTAATTATTATGATTCATGATTGTCATCATGATGTCCTGGATATGACAGTTGTGGTAGTTAGAATTGGAGTGTGCTGGCTGGAGGTGCTGGATCGGTTTTTCTTTCTGCTTGGATCTGTGAAGGGTTCCAGCCTTTTTCTTCATTATTAAACTTCCCCTGGATCTGTTACTTGGATAAATACTTTCCTCCCAAAATTGTGCCTGGTTTGGAGATTCGTCTCAGTGACATGTGGCTGACTAGGACAACAGTTATAGCTTCATGATTTTAAAGTGTCTTCACATGCTTCATCTCTCTGGAAAACTGTTAAGAAGCTGAGAAAAGTTGAATTGTCCCAGGAGTAAACAACAAAGCCAGTTTCTTGACCTCGACCTTGTGCCTCCATCTCCAAAGAGAATTTTGAGCTCTTATTGATAAACTATGCAGTAGTAGTGAGGAGAAATAGGAGCTCGGCAGTTTTATTTTTAGGTAGCCAGCTAAGAATGTGCCCAAAGCGAATGCAGCATCTGATACAGTCCATTCTCACCCCTCAGTGACAGTGCCCTCTGCTCTTTCTGGTCCAGCGTACTGAGTCCAACTCTCTCAGAACTCACCAGAGCCTGATGGTAAAGCTGACCCCCAAACACTTATGAGATGGGCAAGGGCTTCTTGACTGTTCATTTCTCATCATTTGAAACTTGGGGTTCCAGCACTGAAAGACCTTCCCCCATTTCATTACTTTCTGGGCTTAATGTGAAGGAGAAAGTCCCTGTTCCTTTAAGTTCTGGCCCTTTTTTAATTTCCCTAGAAATCTCATCTACCATTTCAGCTTTTCCCTAGATAACAGTTTTCTTGAATAAACCTTATAATTAAAACTTTTAAGAATTTGTTTCCTCACTCCTTTGTTGAAATGGATAAGGATCTAAAAGTTAGGATTCAGGCTGGAGAGATAACTCAGCAGTTAAAGGCCCTCGCTTGCAAGACCTGAAGGCCCAGATTCAATTCCCCAGTACCCACATAATTCCAGATGCACTAAGTGACACGTGTCTGGAATTTCTTTGCAGTGACAGGAAACCCTGGCACACCTATACTCATTGTCTCTGTTGATCTTTCTCTCTCCCTCCCTCTCTCAGATAAATAATAAATAAAATATATAAATTATTAAAAGTTGGGATTCACAGGCGAGGGAGAGAACTACCTTGCTCCCTGAAATCCCCTAACAGTACAGCTGAAGAACTCCTCTCTGAATATTAATATTCCTGGGAACATAGATTGTTGCAGCAATATCTGATGTCAACCAATTGATTCTCTCCAGTTGGAGATGAAAAAGTAAGACAATAGACATTCAGGGATGTTTTCGACACAGTTTCTAAAGTCATCATGACAGCAATATGTAGGTGAAAATCAACTTATCAGTCATCTATCTGTAAGGAAACATAAAGGTGTGATGAAATAACTTTAATTCTCTTAACACAAATAAAAGCACCTGGTGATAAATATGAATAAAATTATAAAGAGGTTTCCAGAATCTCTCTCTCTATTCTTACAGATTTTTAAAACCTATTTGCAATAAGCTTGTCTTCTGTTCTCTATCTCACTCTTCCTCCCTCTCCTATTCCTTTCCCTGTCTTTAAAAAGAACCTTGGAGGGGCTGGAGAAATGGTTGAGCAGTTATGTGCACTTTCTGAAGACGCATAAGGGCCTGAGGGGGTCTTGCGCCCTCTGGAATTCAAATCTCCATAACTCGTGTATATGACTGGGCATGACCATGCATGACTGTAACTCCAGTCCTGTGGGGAGTAGAGACCTAGAAATCACTGGAGTTCACAACTGGTAAACTCTGAAATCAGTAAGAGACTCCATTGTAAGGAAAAAAAAACATGTGGGTGAATTCTAGATGAGGACACCCTACACATTCTCCTGGGAATGCCTGGGAAGCCCACAAGGTATAAAACACACACACACACAAACAAACAAACAAACAAAAACAAACACACACAATAAAATAATCTTGGAATGGAGTACTGGAACAACAGTCACCTTAATCTAATTTCCAAGTTTAATTTTTGCAAGTCTAGCTTGCCTTCACAGCTTGCCCACTTTCTCTAAATTATACATGTAGTTCTCAAGAACTACATGTCAAAACTTTGTTGTTGTGCTTTTCATTCAAAGGCACCTCAGTGTACAGTTTTATGGAAAAGAAGTTGAGAACAGGAATCTGAAGACAGACATCCTCAAGTGAAGTAGTTCTCAGACATTATGTTTCCTTGAACAGACAGGTGAGTCACCCATGGCCAGGGTGGTGTGTCTTAAGTAATTTTGGTAGCAAAATGTTTTTACTTAGCTTTCTAAAAATAAACTAGATCATATTCAAAGTTATGTCTAAGATTCTGTAACTTTAATGCTCTTACATTCTGATGTGCCTTTTTTTTTTAAATTGGAGACAAAAAAGATAGTAAAAATATTGCCTAGGTTGTGCTTACCCTTTCAAAGTGAGTTTTTGAGCCATCTTACCATAGGCGCAAGGCAGGCTGATAAGCAATGTGCATCAGATCTCTTATGAAATACTAGAGCTTTGAGGGTTTTTGTGTTATTTGTTTAGCTTTCCTAAACTGGGTAGTAGAGGATGTAATAATAATTGGTGCAAAATATTAAACATTTACTCTGACCAAAACTTCACCATAGTCCTGCAAACCAGGTCTTATGAAAGCCAGATCATTACTAAGAAAGACCATGTGAAGTTCTGTGAGTCAAAAAATATCACAGCTAGTTTTCATCCAGATCTATGTCATTCTAAAGTTTATGCTCGCTTTGCAAGAATGATACCTTGGGGCTGGGGAGATAGCTCAGCAGTCAAAGACACTTGCTTGCAAAGTCTGCAGCCTGTATTCAATTCCATGTTATCTATGTAAAGCCCAACAGGTATTCATTTGTAGTGGCAAAGGCCCTGGTGTGTGTGGGGGACTTACCAAGCATCCACAGGAGAATGTGCAGGTGTCCCCATCTAGAATTCACCCACCTGTAAAGTGTGTGAATTATTTAGTGTGACACACACTAAATAAATGAGTTTTTAAAAACTAAAAAAAAGACAGCAAAACATACACTTTTCCAAGAGAAATTTGTTACATTTAACCAAGATAGATATTGAAACAATTTGCTAGTTGTTGGCATTAAATTTAAAAAAAAGGGGGGGATAACACGAAGCTAGCTTTCAGACATTCTGACCTCTCAGACTCTATGCAAAAAGACTAAGTCAGAGACCAGCCAAGCCACTGATTGAAGTCAAAACTTTGAAAAAAAGGAAAGGAACAAAGCGGGGAGAGGTGGAAAGAGCAGGAGAGAAGAGAAGAAGGGAGGAGAGATACAAGGGTCCTAGAAGACCAGCAATTTCTCCCTTTCTCTCTTCTTCCTTCACCCTTGGTGCATTTCTAGCTCAAAATAACTCGAAGGTGGTAGTGATTAAGTTCTATCAACTACAGCAGGTGTGCTCTTTTCTGTAAGTGCAGAGGTGGGAGCCAATCTAGCAGTTCAATTTCTCTCTTCCACTTTACCGGATGTAGCATGCTGTGCACATCACAGTTCTCTAGGACAAATGCATTTTGAAATGAAAATTAGCCTTGAACATTGAAACTTGCAACTGTGTATATTTTACCAAATGTCAATCGCCATTTCCCAGGTAATTTGAGTTAGCCTTGTTCGTTATGCAGTTCTAAGTCAGAGAAAGTTATTTCCAATAGAAAAAAAAATAAAAGTGATTTGTCCCAAATCTTGGACTACATGCAGTTTCTAAAAGTGCGATTTCAGCCATTACCCATCATTCAGTTATAATTTTGCTTTCTACTCCTTTACTTCCAGCTTGGTTACAACCTCCTGACCATAAGGAAAATTGCTTCAAGTTTCACTTTAATTCTTCCATTTTAAGATAATTTCAGATAACAGCACACATTTGTTCAAGAGTCTACTGTACCATTTTACTCTTTTCTTATTAAATTCTAGTCTGGATGATATTTTTTAAATTTCAAGTTTTCTCTTCAAATTTTCATCACTCGTCATTAATAGTCAAGTATAGCATATTCATATTACAAAAGGATTCTGCTCCATACAAAATATCTCAAAATGTACATTTTATGTCTTCATTATCAAATTATCTCCTGCAAGTATTTTTATAACTATATAATGTAGTGAACCAATTTAAACTTGTTACTCTCTGAAATGTAATACTGTAGGTGACTGCTACTTAAAAGTAACTATGAATGTGTTTACAGCTCATATCCATGGCCATGATAACAACTTTCATTTTCTGCATACACATGACAGAAAATACGTTAAGTGCTTTTGGTGAATTATCTCATTTGATCATCAACACAGCCCAAAGAAGATATCTTTATTCTAAATTGAGGATTACTTTTCTCAGTTCAAATTCCAAGTAGAGGAATTTGGGGGCCATATGAATAGGCAGTCTGCAAATTTGATCCATAATTAATTGAATCTACAAATATTACACCAGATTATGGTCCCATCAGTTAACGTTCATTAATATGATTGTATTTTTCAAAAAAAATCTCTTAATTTAACAAGCCAACACTGGGACTTTTCTTGTTATTTTCATTTACAAACTGATGTTTATTTGTCTATTTTATTTCTTGAGTGTCTATTCATGTCTCACTCTGTTATCTTTGAAGATCTTGTGTTATTATTTTTAGTCTGAATGAACTCCCTAGATACAAAGATGATTAACTTGTCACATTTCCATAGACAGTTGTTGCACTTTACTCTAGAATTTTAGCCTTTTTCTTGAAATTTGGGGCCTTCGACTTTCTTGTGTTCAAATAATTGAACCAACTGATCTCAGTCCTCCTAAGTCCTTCCATCATAAAGTGATCTTACTACGACATAAATTGTTTGTGTCACCCTGATTTCCTTGTCCTTCGGTGCCACACTCATCAGCACAGCAAACAGGATCTTTCATGATTTAGTTCTCATCATCTCTTTAGAGTCCCTTTTTCTACTTTCCAATCCTGTCTTCTAACTTGGCCAAATTCTTTCACTTTTAATTGACAATTTTCATGCATGTATATCATGTATTTTGATCATAAACACTTCACAAGGAGAATAAGTGGAGGGTTACTGCTTAATAATCTATATATTCACAGACTAATTTTTATATATTCTGTGCTCTGTGTTTTTCCAGTCTCACATTACATATAATATTTTATGTCCAAGAAAATAATGATTTAAAAAATAAAGTACATATAGCTCTTTAAAAGGGCATTGAATTTTATTAATCAAATTAATGAAATTTAGCACAACAAACCAATACATTTTACTTATCAGGTTACAAAAGATTGAAAATGCCCACTGTGAATGAGAATGTGTGGAAACATCACTCTTCTGTTGAGCAAAAAAATTGGGATTTTTACCAAAGGTCACCTAACAATATGAACTTTTAACATACACACCATGTTTCAGCAACTCTTGTCATAATACTTTTTTCTTTTTTATAATATAAATTTATTGTCCATAATGAGTTACATTATTTAGTGGGCAAACCATGAGTTGTTATCCCAAATTCCCCAATTCCCCCCTCCCCCTCCCTGATCAGTTGGATATCCTCCTCCGTGGGCTGATAGGGAACCCAGCAGTCATAATACTTTTTGACCTAAAGAAAGCCTGACTATCTTCTCACAATATCTTTCTGTAAATGTGCTCTGGATGTAAAGGAGGCATTCTGAATCTTATGATTTCATATGCCTCAGGAGCTAAGAGGTTAGGTGCCCTGACTCCCCTTGCTGTTTCAGTATTTGCTCTAGCTTCCTCATTAAAAAGTGCACACAGGAGCTGAGGAGTCAGCTCAGTCAATAAAGTATTTACCTTACAAGCACAAGGACCTGGTTTCTATCCCCAGAATTCACATAAAAATGCTGGGTGAGGGACCATGCACTTGTAATCCCAGTGTTGAGGGGTAGAGACAGGCAGATGCATATGGCCAGTCAATGAGACACCCTGTCCTAAGGAACAACACCCGAAGTTTATTCCTGCCATCTGGCCTCCATACATACATGAACACATACATACACACATGTATAAAAATAAATACAATTTTAAACAGTGAAAAGTAAAAATAAATAAATAAATGTACACGCAAACAGCTTAACAGCTGTGTTTCCTTGTTCCATGAAGACTGGACTTAGCCACTTTATCTTCTCTTCTTATCTACTTTTGAAAGAGCATATGCAGGTAAAATCAGTTCCGAACTAAATAAAACGACCTACAAAAGAAAGAATTTGCACAGGAAGGTTTCACAGAAGCTTTGCTCTTTGCCTTCTATTCACAGGTCGCTTTCCTTGGTTTCAGTGACACGATCAACAGGCTTCTCATTGTATTCCTCCAAGCAGATGATGACCACCCCACTCCATCCCACCTGGGGTGGAAGTCATTGCTGTGTCCCGTGTATCCACAGTGTACTTACAGTCAGGAGAATTGCCCTCAGGACTTACTCATTCAACTCTCTCACACTCACAGTGCTGGTTTTCAAGGTGCCCGTATTTTACTTAATGATGCTCTCAAACCAAAAGAGTGTGATGCACGATGAGATAGATGCCAGATGCAATGCATGGAGGTCGGGTAAACTGGCACTGCATGCCAACACTACAGGGCATGCAGGAAAAAGCATAGTGTGCCTAGGGCTCAGCACTATGCACAGGACTGTGCAACTACTGGAGTACTGGAGTACAATCCCCTGAGGCTAAGGGACTGGGTCTATTTAACTATTTTGCAACTATCTATGTTGGACATCCTAAACATCCTCATCGAATATGGTGCCTCTTACTCTGGAGAGTTAGTGTTTGCTAATTCAGGAAGCAAAGCCCACTGAACACAGTCATTACGAGCTTACGTTTATCACGTTTGCACCAGCAAACCTACCACACTGCTGTGCACAGCAATGATATTGATGAGGAAACCAAGCACCAGACATCCCTTTCTATGCCTAATCTACCCAATATGCAATGTACTGTCTGAACATCTGATTTATTACTACTTGCCAGATCTTTCCTGAAGTCAAATCATATACTTTGAATAACAGATTCCTAGAGTCAGAGTCTCATTACTGCAATGCTATAGCCTCTCTCTCTCTCTCTATCATTCATAATACTATTTGTGTCTGTTTTGTAAAAATAACTGCAAACCTCTCCCCATCAATTTCTACTGAAAATTGCAAATGAAACTAAAGCTCTTTGCTTGTATATATCATAATGTTTTCTATTGATTAGACTAAAGCTTTTTCATTTCATGAACCACAGTCGCCCATTAAAAGCCGAACATGCAAACAAATAGATGGATATTCCTATAAATAGATGAATATTTACTAAATTACAAAGCCAAAAATCATTTACAATTTAGAAAAAGCAATTATTAAAGATAGTTAACAGAAAGATTCTATTAACATAAATTGTATTATCATTAATTTATATAAAACGATATGACAGAAGGGGTATGAACTTACTTCATGGCTCTAATCCTCTCCTGGAAGCATAGTAAGGAATCAGTGAGTCAATCTATTTTTACACTTTTACAGTCATTTCAGGAAAATATCTAATGGATGTATGACTGCAGCTGGAGTGTTTGTTGCAATATGAGTTTCATCTGAGTAGTTCTAGATGAGCACCAAGTGAACTATTATCTGGCTATTAATTCTGAATGGGATTCAACAGTCATTTGACTGAAAAATATCTCTGCCTCCCTTATTTACAATTATATATCATAACAATTAAGAGCACAAATTCAAATCCTTACTTTTGCAAACTGAGTAAGTCCTAGAGTACCAAAGTCACACTCATTTCCCTAGACTTACACTTCCTCATGGATAGGATAAGGGTAGTACCCATCTCAATGTATCACTGTAATGCTGTGAGAGGACAAAGAACAGACTGTGCTGAGCAGTGCCTCCTATATAACACATCCCCTCAGTGGAGGCTAATTATTAAGATGGAATTTTTTTTCATTACCACAAATGTGTTTTTCAATTTCAGTTAGTAGAATGCAATAGAACCTTATTAGGATACATTCAATGATGCATATATTCAGAATAAATATAATGAAGCACACTCAAAAAAGGATATTTAGACATAGTATATTCAAATCCTTTATTTCCCTACATCACCTAGAAACAAATAACAAAAAGTAGATTAATTCATACATATTATTTATCCTTCTCATATGTGTTCATGATAGAGATGAGAAGCCAGGTGTTACAGGCAGTTTAGTCAGAGTCACAGGATCTCAAGGAGAGTAATATCAATCTGTCCAGATATCTGACACTGATTCATCAGGACGCAAGCTGACTTTGCCCAGTGTTCTCCCACTTTCTGTGCCTACAACTTCAATAGAATTTTCACAGGCTCCCCTTGGGTCTGAGCAATCTCACCTTACCTTGCCTCCATTAGAGACTCCCAGATGTGTTTATGTAGAACCGTACCTGTCTAATTCCTAGTTCCTATATGAGGCATCCCTTGGACATCACTTCCAACATATAAGAGAAGTTCTGAGTGCTGTTAGCAATGTTTTCAAGTCCTCCCCTCAATGGGGGACTTTACTCTCTCTTCAATATGTTTTACTTCCATACCCTTCTTTGCATGCCCTCTGTGGTGTTTTGAGTCCTATGTCCCCCATAAACTCACGTGTTTAGAATTCTTATTTCCCATTGATGGAAATTTGAGAGGTGGAGGTATGCTGGAGGAGGTGTGTTACTGGGGGCAGACTGATGGATGTTATAGCCAGTTGCCCTTGCTAGATTCTCCTGCTGCTGTTTGCCACCAGCTGTGGCAAGGAGGTGATGTCCAAGCTCTGCTCTACCATCTTTCCCCTGCCATTATGGAGCTTCCCCTCAAGACTATAAACCAAAATAACAACTTTCCTCCTATCAGCAGCTTTTGGTCAGGGGCTTTTCCCCAGCAACTTGAAGGTGAATACAATACCCTCCTTCCATCCTCATTCACATCTGTGTGGCTGGGAAACAAAGAACTCAGTAGCCACAGGTGGCCAGGTGGAGGGAGGTAACAACTGTTGGCTGTCCATCATTCTAACACCCAAGCTACATTCACCCAGAGCTGGAAAAAGTCTCTCAAATCCTGCACATTAGGAAAATGGGCAAGCACTGCTGAGGAGAGAAATGACTGTAGTAACTTTTTGCATCTTCATAATCTCACATTCTGTGAAAGAGAATACTTTGAAGCTTATAGCATTTGTCTTCTTTCAAGTTTATTTTATCATTATTTTTAATCTTGGAGAGGAGAACAGAGCAAGTAGAGTGAGTCCCTCCTGCTCATCTCAGGAACTGCCAGTATGGAAGTCAAACATGGTTTATTTACTTTTATTCTGGACAGGATGTTGAGCTACATTGCAGAATTGGAAGTCTCTTACTGTTGTGGGCCTCTTGCTTTAATTTCTAGCCTCAGTCTTGAGCTACTCCCAAAGTCATTTCCCATTATCTGTATCTGTACAAATCAATTTAGCCACACCAAATTCGCTATGCATTTTTATAACTCTTATTTTTTCATTATCCACATTTTTGCAATAGTGTCATAGTGATTTTTGCTATTTTTTTTGTATCAGCTATATAAAACACAATTTACTTTTAAAAGTACCATTATGGTGGAGCTGGGGAGATAGATAGTACTTGCCTCACAAGCATGAGGACCTGACTTAAATCCATAATAGTCTTGTAAAATGCTGGGCATGTTGGCATATACCTGTAACCCCAGAACTGGGAAGACAGGAGGATCCCTGAGGCCTCCAGGACACCTGGTCTAGCCTAATTGGTAAGCTCTAAACTAATGAGAGACCCTGTTGCAAAGGAGGTTCCCGAGGATGACACCTGACGTTGTCCTCTGGCCTCCACATGCACATGCACACCCATAAATTTGCACAACCCATGGACATGCACAAAAGTACTACAACAGTTAATTATCTGCTTGACAGGATTTAGAATTATCTAGGAAACACACTTGCAGGCATGTCCTTGAGGATATGTTCACAGAGGTTAAACTTAGGACAGAAGATCCACCTTGCATGTGAGCAGCACCATCCACAGGCTGGGGTGCCAGAGCAAGCACGCTGAGTGCCCGCAGTCATCTTTATCTGTGAACTCTCTGTGAACTCATGTGACCCGCTGTCTCACACTGCAGCCCCTCTCACTGGTCATGCCTTCCTCATCGGGGTGAAATGCACTTAAACTGTGAGTCAACATAAAGCCTTCCTTTTGTAAGTTGCTGTGGTAGTTTGAATGTGGAATGTCCTCCAGTCTCATGCGTTTTGAATGCCTGGTCCCAAGCTGGTGGCTATTTCAGAGATGAAGCCTTGCTGAAGGAGGTGTATTGCTGGAGCTGTTATAGCCCAGCTCCCTGCTTACTAGAGCTCAGCTAACTCTTGGGGCTTCCTGCCAGCAGCTGTGAAAAGACATGATACCCAGCCTCTGCTCTATAGCATCCTCTGACGATCAGCATGAACCTACCCCTCAGTCCTTTAAGCCCTAATAAACTCTTTCTTCCCATCAGCTGCTCTTGCTAAGGTGTTTTGTCCCAGCAACACAAAAGCAGCTAACTACAACAGTTGTTTTTTGTCAAGTTTTTTTTTAATACAAATGTATCTATTTCCTCCAAGATGAGATATTCTGTCCTTGGGACAAGATCATTGAGAGTCAGGAAGTGAAAAAACTGACAAGTTTCTGGAAGCTCTTGAAAAAAAAAAAAAACATTCACAGGACCCCTCCCCAAGGTTATATAAGCAGTGACAATCCAGGGAGGGAGACTATCTCCAACCAGCCAACCTGCCTGCAAGTCATGTGATACAGTTTTAACCCATGCTGGGATGGGCTTGTCCTTGATGAGTTTGTTTTGAGTCATCCATGCTCTGGTAAGTCACTCCAGTAAATTCACAGGTTGACTAACCTGGACTTGGGTCAAATTATTTCTTTAGTTTGTTATTGATACCCAATTTGGGATGAATAGATATGGCTTACATCATCACCAAGAAAAGTTATACAAGTAACTATTACAAATACATAGACATTCTGTAAATGAAAAGAAAAAATGCTCTAACTTGCCTGGGAGATACTCAACTGGGAAAGTATTTGACATACAAGTATGAAGTCCTGAGTTTGATCCCCAGGACCCACATCAAATGATGGGTGTGATGGTATGTCCATAATCCTAGTGCCGGGAAGTCAGAGACAGGAGGATCCCCAGGGTTTGCTGGCCAGCTAGTCTAGCCTAATTGGTGAGCCCCAAGCTAATGAAAGACTCTGTCTCAAAAAAAGGTAGACAGCATTCGTAAACTCAACACTCAAGGCTGTCTTCTGGCCTAGACACGCACATGTACCCCCACACACATATACATGCTAACTTACACACATACATTAAAAAGTCTTCCCTAACTACTTATCATAAGTACACAACAAAGTTACCATTTAATACGATGTATTAACATTTAAACACAATGCAGTGAATGATTTCTAATATAAACAAATATATGGAGTGATTTTGTTAAATGTCATGGATAGCATTTCTTTTTTTAATATTCTTATTTATTTATTGGAAAGAGAGACAGAGGAGAGGGAGAGAGAGAATAGGCACATCATTTATTTGGACGCCTGTCACTGCAAACGAACTCCAGATGCATGCACTACTTTGTGTATCTGGCTTTATGTTGGCATTGGGGAATTGAACCTGGGTTGTTAGGCTTTGCAGGCAAACACCTTAACTGCTGACCCATCTCTCCAGTCTGGATACAAGTTCTTGTCATTTATTTATTTCAAAATGAAGCATACATGAGCAGGAATCTATGCTAAAACAATTCACTATGAGCCTCTTTCTTCTTATTTTTTCCAGGCCTTACTTGAAAATGCTTCTTTACACACACAGATCATTGTAAATCATCATAATAATAATATACTCTACACAACAAGAGAATTCTTTAAAGTTAATCCAAATTCATGGTAAAAGCAGTCTTGTAAGTCTTGTAATTCAGTGTAAGTGGAAAGCTGCTATAATTTTTACTTACAGCCTCAAGTACAGTTTAACTCAACTATTTATTCAGGACTTTGAAAGTCAAGTGCAGCTTTTATCCAAATTAGTTAATCTTTCAACTATCTCTTGAAAGTAATTAGCTTGTAATAGAGAATTGGGATGTAATATCTCCAGTTTTACTTTGTTTGAATTGTTATTAAAAGCTACAACAAAGGGCCAGGGTGTGGCTCAGTAGAACACTTGCCTAGCCTGCACAAGGCTCTGACTTTCGTCTCCAACATTGAACAAACAAAAGCTGTACCAAAGCCGAGAATGAAGAATATTTCTAGCAACTGCATGTGAGCCGTGAAGTAACATCGGTGTCTCTTATTATCTCAGATATAGCTGATAAATTGAAACCTTAGCATTGTTTTCATTTTAAACTTAGCTTACCAGGAATGCAAAAAAATATATTATTTCCACATGCAACTATTTTAACAAATATCATGTTTAGTTTTCTTGATAGGACAAGTGAAACCATCACTAGGAGCTTCTAATATATTTGCACATTTCTGTTTTGTACTTAAGCTGTACATGTTTCTATACCATTGTTGGATTCCTTTATGGTCTCTCAGTTGTTATTATATCACCAGTCAATGATGCACTTTCCTAGTGCTATAGATGTGGTTTTTCCATGTGAGTTAAAATTGAAGCACTACAAGCCTTCATAGACTCATCTCATTTGTGACTCCGAAGTAACATTTTACAACTTGGAAAATGGATGCTGTCATTAATATGAAGCACAAAGACACATCATCTGTTGTTCTTTTTGGTTTTATTTTAATTTTTTGTGGTGGGTTCTTACTCATTAGAGGCCCAAGCTGACCTGCAATTCACAGTGATCCTCCTACCTCAGCTTCCTGAGTGCTGGGATTAAAGGTATGCCCAAATATGCCTGTCATCACCTGTTATTCTTTTATTAAATATTGCTTCTACATATTCTGTAACAGTTCATAATTGTAAACATGGCAGGTTATTAATACATATAATAATATCATATAATGTAGTAAATTATATTTATATAAGTATGTAAATATAATATAATAAATAGTTAAAACAAATAGCATACTTTTATCCTATAAATTAATCATCAAAAATCCCAAATATTCTACCTTAACGAAGAATTTTCATCCTCTTGATGAGACATTTCTCTTCTTTGAAGGGGAGGTTATTTGCTTGTCTTTGAGGTAGGGTCTCCCTTTAGCCCAGGCTGACCTGGAATTCACCATTTGGTCTCAAGGTGGTCTCGAACTCATGGTGATCCTCCTACCTCAGCCTCCCAAATGCTATGATTAAAGGCATGTGCCACCATGCCCACTGAAATTTCTCTTTTAACATACAAAGTACAACTAAATTTATCTTTATTAAGGATTTTTTACTAACAATTATTAAAAACTATGAAAAATTAAAAGAACTTCGAAAATTGACATACTTTTTTTTGGAAAAAAATATCAAGTTTAACAAGGTATGATCTCAAGTACCTTTTAAATTTTGAAATTTATGAGGTTTTTTTTTTTTTTTTTTTTTTTTTTTTGGTTTTTCAAGGTAGGGTCTCGCTCTAGTCCAGGCTGACCTGGAATTCACTCTGTAGTCTCAGGGTGGCCTTGAACTCATGGCAATCCTCCTACCTCTGCCTCCTGAGTGCTGGGATTAAAGGCATGCACCACCACGCCTGGCTACTTATGAGGTTTTATGTGCAAGAATTACCCATAGCACATGGGAACTTTTATTTTTCTGTGGTCTTATACCTCAATAATATATTTGCAATAATATTGATTTTAGTTCTTCATCTTGGAGATGAAGCTTTTACAGAAATCATAAGAACTCTAATGCTTTTTTTTTACTGCATTGATTAAACCAAGCGAGAACTACATTTCACAAGACTCCATTCTTGTGTGATTCTAGATAGAATTGGTTACTACAGAAACTTGTGTATCTAGAAAACAAGTGAGAGGCTAACCTCTTTCTTTCAATTCTTCTCTTTCCTTTCTTCATTCCTTGCTGTTTCCTTCCTCTATCTCTTCCTTTCTTCCTTCTGGTTTCATTTATCTACATTAAGGGTCAATGTGTAAATTAAGGGTCAGTAGCACATCCTCCATATCCCCACTGATCTGTCAGTGGAGGATCACAGCAAGGCAGATCTCAGACCCTCCAGCTTTGTTGCAGCGTCTGCCTTCCTGTAAGCTGGGCCTGGTGTGTGTGTGGCTCTGTGGACAAGAGTATCAGGTTTTCCTGCAGGTCACTCACAACATCAGAGTTAGAGGTAATGAGCAGCTGACTCAGCCTCCGGTTCCCCTTGTTTTTTACCTACTTTATCCCCTGCTCTGCTCCCCAAAAGCCATCCAGCTTTCAGTGATCCTCCTACCTCAAATAGCCAGTGAGGGCCTCAAGACCAACACTAGTCTCAGGAGTTCTCCAGTGGGTTCCATGATTATATCAGGTTTGGCCCTATAACAAATCCCCCATTCTGTGCCAGTAAACATTTTCTTGACATTCCTTTCAATACCCAACATTTGAAATGAACATATATTTTCACTTCATTTTACATCATTTTTCTTCTAATAATAAGAAGGATTATTCAAAGGAAATTTTAATTGAAGTACTACAATGTTCTATTTTTCTTACACTCTATAAAGGCACGTTTTATAATGTTCATTAAAAATACATACCGTGTAAAACTCAGTTTAGAAACCTCAACACTTGCCAACTGAGTCAGTTTCTCTGGTATTTTGTTTCCTTGGAGAAATGTCAGTTGGGTATTGTAAACTTTAACACACAACATTGATGCTTTCCTTGGGTGATGGTCAGATAACCATTGTGGCCATAAGTACATATCGTAGATCCAAACAGCTTGCTGTTAATCTTCACTCCTCTTCATGCTTGCTCTGAACTTTGCATGTATTACTTAACTCTGCTCATCTCTTCATTTATAAAACGGGTCTAAGAAGAGCTTACTGTGGTTAATTAATGTAAAGTTCTTATAATGGTGCTTGGCATGGAGTCAGGGTCTTATAAGCATTAATTAGTCATTATTAATATATATTTCAAATTCAGAAAGGCACCAGTGAGCAAAGGATCAAAGGTCTTTCTAGCTAAGCTGTTGTATTTACAATAAACACGTCACACATGAATTTCTGTCACACAAATTACAAGTCTCCACAGCATTAGCTCCAGCATGCCCTGCTCTCACTATGCAGCCCTACATTGCTTTCTATTTTTAATTCATCCTTATTTGATTTCATTAGCTTGCTGGCCACATAATTCTTCCCTCTAGGGAATCTTATAGGCTGTTTGACTTAGGCTTGGGAGTCTAAAACAATTATGATGGGAATGCTGGGGAGAGTTACAATGAAATGCCTAAATCAATTGGTTTCTGCACCTGAAGCTATGATAAATCTCTCAAACTGCACACAGCTATACAATGGATATTTAAGATACCACCCCAATATCCACTGTATAATCACTTACTTATGAGCAAAGTCCCCAGGAAATCCTCTTTCTCTGAGCATTGATCATTCAAATTATTTAATTTCCATGGTATGGATTACTACATATTTTTTTTAATTCTAGTGTCACACTACCTCTCCCCATGCACCGCATAGTATATTAAGTAGTTCCTAACCTCTGAATCATAGTGTAAGTCTTAAAAGCACAAACACTGTAGGTATAGACCTGAAATGAAGGCTGAGCTCTGCTTCCTGTTAGTTAGCTCTGTGGCCTTGAATAAGGTTGTTTACCACTCTGAGCCTCTGTTTTTCTATTGGCAAAAGTGAGAAAAATAATTAGCACATTTATATTATAAAAAGAATGAATAAAATGAAACATGTGGAACATGTAATAATAGCCATGATTGTTACTTAAAAACTGACTTGTAGAATAGAATAAATTAATTGCTAATTGGTACAAATGATGGCATAAGGTTTTGACTCCCAGAGTGCCATAAGTCTAAAACTAAAACTGGGGTGGGAGAAGGGGATTTTTAACTATAGGATGTCAAAGATCAGTCAGCTGATGAGGAAGTTTTTATAATCATAGAGTGCTGTTCACGCATCCTGAAATCATATTACAGACATCTTGGCTCTTCAATACTGTATGAAAAGGGAAAAAACAAAACACATTTCTCTCAAAAGGCATTAGAAAATTCTCTACTTGTCTCTGTGTTAGACTGAAAATGTTTCTAAGTACAAACTAGGAAGGAAGATTATCTTTCTTATTGTAACACAAATATTTTAGAAAACCAGACCTTGGGAAATGATTATACATTGAGCTCTTGTGGAAAACAAGTCAGGGATTGAATTAGCTGAATGAAAACTGTTTTTAGAGCCATTAACAATCTGCATGACCCCCACCCTACCCTTCCCCAATGAATCTTTCAATTTGCCACATGCTATTTTATACTTTTGTTAAAATCTATTTATGCATTCATGTTACTTATTCACAGCCAGGAGATCAGAGCCCTAAAACAGAAATCACATTAAATGCTTCAGACAAAACGTGGATAGGCTGTAAAATTACCCATCCATAGTTATGGAGCTGTTATTAACCCTATGGCAACAGGCCAATTTAGAGGAGTTATTTAAAGTTGTCACTCAGGGAGCTTTAGCACTCCATTGTGGTCCCGTATTTTCCACATCAATTACGTTTGATTTATAGTTTCCACTTCCATAATGCCCAACATTTGGCTGTTGATATTATGCTCTTTTGTAGTTAGCAGTATCTAAACAGAAATTATATTTTATAATTTGACAATCAATTCATGGAGTAGTTTAATGTTCTTGTGTTTAATTTTCCATTGTTCCTGAACATTCAGATTCACTTAAACCAACTTCAGTTGCCTTAGCTCCTACCTATGAGTTTGGTTAGGCAGAAAACTAAGGCACTCTCCACCAGGGAATGGAAGAGAAGATTGTAAACAGGGGAGGTATTTTTTTAACAGTTTCTAAAAACAAAACAATGAGTCAGGATTGTATCTTATGAGTTGTTCCTTTCCCTGACTGATGAATGGGTATTTTATAAGTGACTTGATTTCAGTAAGCTGGTTTCAGTTCTTCCAAGTTACTTCGGCAATGTCACTTTAAGTTGATGCTTCTGGACACTGATCTAAAAAAAAAGGAGCATGGAAAAATCAACATGAAACTTTGATGTCTACTTAATTATTGATGAACATTTTTGTGTAGATGACTATGTTTGAAATAAGTTTCATTTATGTGTTAAAAGTTATTGATTATAATGATGATTTTTCCTTTCAACATACTTATTAAAATATATTCAAGATCTAGATGTTAAAAGAAATGTAGGTTAACAGATATAGACCTTTCTGGATTCCCTATTTTCTATTTTTAGTAGCCTCCCTGTCAGACTTTCGTATAGTGCATCTTTTCTTGGGTGCCCAAGAGTATGGGATCCGGTTCATCTTGCCCTAAATCCCCATTTCCAATCAAAGGTTCCCCCTCACTGAGTGGAATATTTGGGGAACTAAGCGGAAGAGGGGGCGGAAAGATTGTGAGAGCCGTGGTGGGGGAGACTGACCGGAGGCATGACACCCATCAGTAACAACACACTTGGGCCAGGAAGACTGGGATGAGTACTAAGATATACAGGATACCTTGCCACAAGGACTAATACAGACAGCCCACAGAGGAGGATATACAACTGATCAGGGATGGGGA
>PVHP010000033.1:0-106581 GCA_004024765.1 Zapus hudsonius | reverse complement strand
AATGACTTTGCTCCCCTTGGAGGCTTCAGAGCAGGGAAGAGGCTTTGAGCTCAGTTCTAGCTTGATTTTTCATTGTCCTGCAGTCAAAACACGTTGTATATCAGCAATAGGGTTCTTACAATCTAGTTCTGGTGGACAACTAAGAGTCTTGGCAATAGTCTGTATTGTTTGGGGGGCTTCTGAAATCTTCCTGACCAACAAGTCACTGGGAGATATATATATATATATTGGTTTTTCGAGGTAGGGTCTCACTCTAGCCCAGGCTCACCTGGAATTCCCTATGTAGTCTCAGGGTTATAATATATTGATTAGAAACATTAAGTAGCTGCCACTAAGTAAAGACAGACCCTGTTGTGCAGAAACATTCTGAACTATTTTAATTTTTTTCTAATTTCTAACTTTCTCAAAGATAACAGCATATCCAGTTAAAATAGCTATTTTTATGTTTGGTTTTAAGTCTATTTTGTGTAGTAAGACTGGTGTTATTTTGTTTTTCACTGTCAGGCTCATTTCTAAATGTTTTGAGATTACTGTTTATTGTTGGCACAACCTCCTTCCCCAGGGACTCAGGCCAAGTAAATGCTTCCTGCTTAGGCTGCTCATCATTATTTCTCTGAGCTTTCAATTAAGCATCATCTGGCAATCTGGCAACTTTGTGGCACAGTAAGGTAGGCTTTAGCTCAGTTTTTGCCTTTTATCTTTTAACTTTCATTAATGGGGATCTATTTTGAGTCCCCTGTAGAAATGAGACCTCAAAATATTTCATTTGGTTTGACACGCTGCCAAATCTACAAAACTCTAAATTCTGTTAAAAGGCTTTTTTGAATTGTGTCCTAAGACAGACCAATTACTAAATTGAGTATATTTAACTAATTTTCTGGCTGCGCTCATCTAATCTAATGAGTCACACTGAAATCATTATTTTTTTGGCCGCTTCCCAATACCCACAAATATTTCAGAATTTCAACCCTTTTTTTCAGGGAAAGTTTGATGTGAAAGAAAATACCTTACAGAATGTGACCAATGGACTTATCCCTATATTCACAAACATACTCAGGCAGATTTTTTTTTAAATCCAATGTAGACCAAACATATTAAAAATAGTAATTCAAAAGTTTTACTGTCAGTTGATTATGGCTTTCAAGTAACTGACAAGACTTCAAAAGCTGTATAAAGGGGCCCTAAGCAAATATTAAACTCAACTCTCTAAATCTGAAGAACCTGATCCATTATTGAATATTAGACCATGTGATAGTTACATTTACTTATTCAAGTAACATTACATTATCACTTATATTTTAGACATTTTGCTGAGTGTAATAAAATTATCAACAAAGTAGCTTTTATTATACTCCCTGTAATAAAAGATGAAGAGATAGATCAAAATAAATCACACAATCTGGAAAAGGTGATATTCAATGAGGTAACCCAGGCCCAGAAAGTCAAACACTGCATGTTCTATCTCATATATGGATTTCAAATGTTTAGATTTGATTGTGAGCTTTAATACAAGTCAGTTATAGAGGCCAGGAAGTTAGAAGGGGGCTATGAGGGGGGAGTAGAGGGTATGATAGATATGTAAGTAGAGGGCCAGGATGCAGGGGTAGAACAGCCTAAGTGGGATCAGGGGAAGGGACAGAGATAAAGAGAGTAAGAGGAGAGTTAATCAAAATTTAAGATATGAATAAGCCATATGGAAATACATTTCACTAGCTAATAAAATGGATCTTAGAAAAAGAGTTTGGCCAGAAGTATTTTGTGGCAGTGGAAAATGCTGTGCCCAGAAGCCATAGATTGTTATTAGAAAATTTTCAGAGCTAGGAGTGGGATTCTTTCCAGAGAATTGTTGGCCTGGGAGAACCCTTGCCCATCAGAACTTGATGGTAAGAATTTATTGCTGAAGACTGAGTAATCAAGCTGGAGCTTTGCTGAAAGCCTTGTCCCCTAGCTGTCAGAATGTTGCAAAGAGCTATGCATCATGTAGCCTTTGGGGGGAGAAAAGTCATCACTGGTGTTAAATATCAGTGGACCCTACAAGCTTTATAACTGGCCAGCCAGGAAAATGTATCAACTGGTGCAATAGTGGCATGTTTGTTATGGGTGAAACCAACTGATTGGAGTTGAGGCCTGCTCCATAGGAGGGAATTCCTGCCTGGTAATGAAAACCTAGTCAAAAGCCTATGGCTGGGAAGTTCATAAGCCCTAGGAAGAAAAACTACTACTGTTGGCTGGATAAATGAATATATTATGTCCACCAAACTACCCTCTAAACACTTATGTTTATGCCAATATATTACTGCTACTCTCACTTTTGCTTTGAGAACCTTACATTTTCATATGGCAGTGACCACTAAGGTAACTCAAAACTCACCATAGTGCTAAGAAGAAGTGGCAGTGGAGTGTTTGGCACTAAGGAAGTCATCTCTATTAAACGGTCCAAGGATCAGGATTTATTGAGGAAGAGGTGACAAAAACTCTGTAAGAGCCAAAGGAAAGAGAGGACTGCTTACAGTGCTGTCATCCAGACACAAAGTGGCCTTGATATTCATTACCTCAGAATGGCTGAAACTACCTACATAACGCCTGCATAATAGGAGGGGAAAAATGATGACATCAAAATAAAAGAGAGACTAGTTGGCAAGAAGGGATTCAATGGAGCAGGGATTTAGAAGGAGATTATGGTTGTGGTATATTGTCTATATTTATGAAAGTTGTCAATAGAAAGTTTTAAAAAAACAAATCACACAAATGTGAGCTTAAACTGCTATAAATGAATCTATTTGAATACATTAATTGAGGGATTTGGCCTAATCAAAGAGCTTATGTATGAAATCATTAAAGAAGAAATCAATGTACTGAGTCCTAAACAGTGAGAGGAAGTGAGTGCATAAAAGATCATTCCAAAGAAGGAGACAGCATCAGCAAAGAATCAGATGAATAGAATAAGGAAGATGAATCCTCAACAACGCTGAATCAGATGAAGAGAGTAAGAACAATAAAAAAATCAACACTGCTGAACGGGGAAGAGAAATGCAGAGATTACAAATCCATACTAAGGATTTTTTCATGTTCTACAGTGAGTGGAAAGTCACTGAAGTAAACTATCCATGTGGGTCAGGAAGGAAAAACGTGGTCAGGTTTACACTTTGACAAAATACAGAGCTTCCATGAGAAGACAGATTAGTGGAGAAGAAGGCAAAGGTTAAAAGAATCAGTTGAGAGGCTATTTCCTCTTGACTGTTTTAGCAAGCGAGTGATGGAGACAGAGAAAAGCTTACATCAAAGCCAGTGAGAGATCTGATGATTCTTGAGATGAAGGAAGAGAGAAACACAGGGGTGTCAAAGCCATCTGAGTTTTAAAAGTGGACCAGATTTAGGACAGGAAGACCACAATTTTTTTCTTAGACATGTTACATTTGAGTTATCTTTGAAATATACAAGCAAAGGTATCAAGTTGGCTGTAGGAAATTTCCTGATTTCAAACTCAAAAAGTAGCTAGGACTAGAATACCTCTATGATGGTAAAGGACTATAAAACTGGACAAAATATACAGCGGGTCATTTAAGATATTGGTCAAAAGGCAGTTTTACATCTGGCCCATCTGAAACACAGAAAGACATAAAATGAATTCCACAATTGCCCTGAACTTCTACCTGGGAAATTTTTCTAGTGCCAAAGTAGTGGAGTTAAGCAGAACATAATAATAACACTGACCTGAGGAAGTAATGATAATGTCTGGAGCTATGGAGGTGCTAAAGTTTAGAGACTGAATATTAGAAATGAGGAAGCTGCCAAAAAGAAGACTTCCCAAGTCTACATAGTAGGTAAGATTACTTAATATTTAGTAACTTACTACCTAATATTACTAATATTAATATTACTAATATTTAGTAACATAGAAAATATTTTGGGTAACTCCTATATGTGTGCATATGGTAAGGCTAAAGGCTTGATAAAGAGCTATGAGGTATTTATGATCAATATTACTCTTCTTATACTTTCAAGCTGTTGAAAGAAGTAGAAATCATAATCAGGAATGTGGCTCCTAGACAACATCTCTTTTTCTGTAGTGCTTGGCTGTCCTGTGACGGCTGGAGAGAACCTCTGCCTGGTGTGGCCACCAGCGTCTGATAGACACAAGACCTAGTAACAGTACCTGGCAGCTGCCAGCAGGTGTGTGGGGGTGTGGGTGACTACAGCCAGCACTTCTCAAGAGAGGCCTAATGTTCAGATGGATCTGGACTGGGAAGGAGGTTGGAACAGGAGCTTCATTCCAGCTTTCTTCATGGAGAGACACTTTCAAGCAGCGTGGGTAATGGAATTGCAATAAAACAGGTAACTGTCAGGTGAAAACAATTAAATATAATAATTAAATAATAAATAAGGCAGATGTAGGAACTGAAACAGATCAGTGGAAACTTCTCCATGACTTTGGCATCAAATGGAAGAATTTTATGGAGTTAACAGCAATGAAAAGCTAAAGTGTACAGAAACCTGGAGACATGGTGATTCATTCAGTTAAACACCTCTTAGGTAAACAGCACTGTAGCATTTAGAGAAATTCTATTCTCACTAAGGACCTGAAAGTGAATGCACTTACTGATGCTCATCCTGGCCTCATAGTTTATCATAGAAAGCTTGGGTAATGCCATGTAAATGTTTGCTATAGATAAAAAATACTCCAAGACGGTGAGAATGTCTCCCACTGACATTTGAGTTTTCCCGGCCATGACTCTACATGTACTACCATCTAAGGATGGCTGGCTTACCCTGCTGTGTTGGGGGTGGTGGGGGAAAATACTACTTAGTGAAATTTAAAAAAAAAGCTCAACATCTAATCTCTGAAGAAATGATAGATTGGACTACGCATTTTCCAGAAAATTAGAAAATTCACAGAGCTTTCTCTAATGCTGACAGATATTTCAGAAAACTTGTATTCACTGAGGAAAAATCATATTTGGGCCTTGAAACACTGCAACAGAACTGAGGCACAGAGTAGTTTTAGCTTGTTATTGCTCAAAGATTCAACTGCTGGTGAAAAACAAAAAAAAAATTGAAGAACATGAAATTTACTAAGGTTACAGATGGAGTATGGGACACGTTTGATGATTCAGTTAAGCATGATGAACATGTTGGACATGACATACTTAGTTATACAGTGAAACAAGAAGGTGGATTTTAAGAGGGAAGAGAAAACAATTTAAATAAAATATGGAAACAGCTTGTTTCATATTACAGATTATCAACTCCAATTGTTGGAACAGCAGGCTAAGGAAAACATTTTAGTAATATTTTATCATCTTGGTGAAATACTAAATAAAGAAGAAACACTTGAAAATTTAATATATGTATATATGAATTTAAAAAACAGATTTTCTATTGAAAATATAATAGCTTATTTGAAATAAATCAATGTTGATAAGCCAGTTGTTATCTTGAAGTGTCCAGGTGAAGACTTGTCGCTAAAGAGGAAAAATGATGGGAAAAGTAATCACAATGGGAAATTAAAGAGAAAATAATGATAACTTAAGACAACTCATTAATAAATCAATAAACTAAAGAACTAATAAGAAAAAAATTATAAAAAAATATGGCTTAACCTCCAGTAACCCATGAAGTGCAACAATCATTTAACCAATGGGACCTCATCAAGATTAAAAGCTTCTGTACAGACAAACATACCATAAACAGATCCAAAAGACTACCATCAGACTGGGAGATAATCTTTGCCATCTATAACACAGAAAGAGGTCTAATATCTAGAACTTAAAAAGAACTAAAAAAAAAATAAAAATTAAACAGCCCTCTCACAAAATGGGCATTGCTGAAAGCAAAAATGACATAATGAAATTTAAAGAAAAATGGATGGACTTGGAGCAGATCATACTTAGCAAACTCACAGAAGAGAGCCAAACACCGCATATTCTCCCTTATATGTGATTCCTAACCAGGTTAAGCTTAAAATCTAAGTAAACCTGACAGGTGAATTGAGAGACAGTAAAAGGGGATGGAAGGAATGGGAGGAGTAATGGGAGGGTAAGGGGACTTAAACAAGATAAACCAATAATGAATTGAAACCATAAAATTCTTACTTTCGTGCAGTAAGCTCTTGAGGAAGCTGTGGGCATCGCCAGGTAAGAGGGACCATGAATAGAATGGGAGGAAGCCTAACCCCATGAAAAACTGATAAGACCTGCTGTGGTTTCATGGATTACTTGAGGGGGGGGGTGCTGCACATCAAACCCCTGTTTACTCATGGAGCTGGGTGGGCAGAGTCTTAAAACAGCTGTGAGCATGCAAGAGGAAGAACTCTCAGGAGACAGTTTCAGTGAACAGCTAATTTATTAGGTTGGGGAAGGTGCTTTCATGCAGAAGGGAGAAGGAGGGGCAGGGGGATAAGCGGCAAGGGGATTGGTGGGGCAGGGTGGCCTGTGGATGTCTCATGAAAGGATTGGCAGGGGCCAGCTGTATAGATAAACTGTAAGGACTTTCTCATTGATTGATCCTGCTATTACCTTATAGCTGAATTATGTGAACTCCAGTAAACTCAGGCCTTGAAATGCCTGAGCATATCAGGGCTTGCTGGGGCCTGCCAGGTGGCTGGAGGTTGGGGAGGGAAGGAATGAGCCAAACTCCTGCTGGTCTCAGGATGAGATTATAGCTCTACTTTTTGTTAACCCTGTGTCTTCCATGCCTCTCAGCAAGGTCCCATAACCTGAAAGTCCCCGTCCCACTCATTAGTTCCTTCCCACACTGGGCTGTTAATCCAAAGAAACCCACGAGGTCCCCAAAACAAGGCAGGCTTCTGTCATAGCTCTTGAATTCCTGCCCCAGGCCAAAGGTAAGACCCTATTGTGGAAGAAACCACAAAAAGTCATTGCACAACACTGAGAGAACCTATGAGATCCAGAATGGTAAATAACTCCCACATGGTAGCATGTGTAGTGCTGGAAGACATTACATGAGCTGCAGGGGAAATTGGTCTATGATATTTGGAGAAAGAAGATACCACTGACATACAATTCAGACTGATGTCATGAGAACAATGATCACACTGCTTTATGGAAGAGATCAGGAAGTTAAGATGTGATCATTACCCCCAGTCAGTTGGGGTCAGGGAGGAGGAAAATGGGGGTATCATCATAAGATTTGCTCATACAATGTATCTAATTAAGGATAATAAAGACATCAACAATAAAAAAGAAGTGATCACCTGTGCAATAGTGGCACCAAAACCTAAGGGGGTTATCAACAGCTTTAAAATTGGCTAAGAGATCCACTCACTGACAAGCAACCCTTAACTAGAATTGGGATCCAGGGAAAAATCTTATGGGCACCAAAAACCTGGGAACCAAGGGTAAATTCCCACTACCAGAGACTTACAAAGAGGCTACAACCAATAGAATCTTGCAAAATTAGCAATTTGTGTGTCTCAATTAACCTACATTGATCTCACTCTGGATTCTGTTTATATTTTTCAGAAGGCAGTGAGAGAGCCATGGTCAGCCCAATGCCACCAACAAGCCATGGGATGATAGCTGACATCCTAACAAGAGATGAACCACCCCTGGCCTATCAGGCCTCAAACGAAACCTATGTGAAAATGACATGATAAACATGAGACCTATCACCACAGCAAGTCAGATAACCCAGGATAGGCCAACAAGACAGACACCATTGATATCCAATACAACCCAAAGCAGAAGTCCAGAGACACTTAAGATCTCAACAATAAAGCAAACTTAAAACTCACACACCATAACTCAGGGAACTGAGCAGAAGAGGGGGTGGAAAGAATGTAAAAGCCATGGTGAGGGAGAATATTCAGAGTCATTGCACCCCTCAGCAAGAACACACAAAGCGTGCTGGGGGAGGGGGGAGGACTGGCTACCTCTTGTATAATTCATAGCCCCCTACTCCATGCACTGATCCAGTATGCCCAACGAGGAGGATACCTAGTGGATTGGAGACAGGGAGGAGGGAAATGGGGGTGCCATCATAAGATTTACTCATAAAATGTATCTAATTATGGATAATAAAGATATTGATTAAAAAATTTAGAATCTATAAACTTAAGAGTCTTTACTGAGACCCTAGACTATTATTTTATAACACATGCCAGGATGCACTTAGCAAAAATATTAGAGTTTCCTAGTGTAAATCATGGCCACACAAAGACAGCAGGTGCTAGTTCCTGGAACTATAAGTGTTACTTTATAGAATCAGCTGTTAAATTAAGGATGATTTTGAGATGGCAGAAATGTGGTGCATCTGGCAAAGAAAGCTGCAAGTACTGAATGGAGTTAGCTTGTAGTACTGCTTTGAAGGCTATGGTACCTATAGGAACTATGGGTTGGCTAGTATAAGTAGTCACTAGGGACAGGCCTTTGAAGGCTATAACGATCACTGGATCCAGCTAGCTTTCTCTATTCCCTGCATATTAGGATGGTTTGAATAAGAAATATCCCAGATAGTCTCATGTGTTTGAGATGGTGCTTTTCAGAAAGGCTAAAGAGCCTTTGGGAGGTAGAACCTTGCTAGAAGCATGTCATGGGGGTAGGTCTTGAGATTTTATAGTCCAGCCCTGTTTGGTATTTGCTTTTGCTACATCCTCCATACTGATATGAAGATGTGATGCTGACTGTCTCTGCCATGATGATACTTTCCTCAAAGCTGTAAGCCAAAAATAAACCCTTTCCTTCCATAAGCTGATTCTGGTCAGGTGCTTTGTCCAGTAATGTAAAGGTAATTGATACGCCTGCCATAAAGTGCAGAGTCACTGCCTGGCACTCTTGTCACCATGGATGGATTGATGGTTAAAGATGCTTGCTTTCAAAGCAAGTATGTTCAATTCCCTAATATCCATGTAAAGCCAGACACAAAGTGGTGCATGTATCTGAGTTTGTGTACAGCAGCCAGAAGTCCTAGTGTGCTCTCTCTTTCTTTCTCTCTCTTTCTCTCTCTCTCACACACACACTCACACACACAAACATACTATTTTAAAAGAGAGTAGTAAACAAGAGATCCCAACACATTATTTAAGAGATATGCAATACAATCATGATATAATGCACATGCAATTCACCAGTCACAATAAATATTTAATATCAATAAGGCAGAAGCCCAAAGTTTCTTTAGAAACCTGAAGGAAGCTGTACAGATCCTCAGAAGGGTGTGTTACAAGGTTCAGGGTGGAGAGGAACGGGAAAATGTTGTTTGTCATAAGATTTTAATCTGATTGATTTCAAACTGTATTCATGTACTAGACTGACAAAAACTCAAGCATAAGAACAGTACTACAAATAATGAATTCCATTCTGTTCTAATTTATTAAATCTTAAAGTTAAGGGCCCTAGTCACTGCCTGTGTACTAAAGGGGAAAAAGTCCAAAGATACATAAGTCACAGTGTCAGTCTTGGGCAACACAAGGAAGGCCCTAGTGCTGCACTACCAGGAGTCTTGGAAAGGCAGAAGAAAGCATGCTCTAACAGATCCACTCACTGTTCACCAAGTAGGCTGCCACACCTGGTGTCACCTGTCTAGCAGGATCAAAACCTCTTCTGTCCATCTCAAGGCTAAGAAGAAGAGGACTCCACCACTCAGCCACACTCTATCGAGGGGTAATACACACTTGAGCTTCCCAAGCTAGGTTGTCTCCAGGGATCAGTCACTCTGTCATTGAAGATTTTCTACTCTGGAGTCAGTGCTGGCTGAATGCATTCTGGAAAACTATTCATTCATAGCTTTTGTTATTTGAGGCATGTGTCTACTTAAATGGGTTTCTTTCTTTAAGTGCTCAGTGTTAAAGGGGTATTGATTTACTTGAACTAGGCAAGTAGACCAGAGTGAAGTGAAATAAGCAATGTCTAATCAATAAAGCCAGCCTTCAAAAGTGAGTGCTTTGCAGCACTCCAAAGTAACTCTGTTTGCTGTCCACAAAGTCTTATCTGAGGCTTCGGATTTCTGCCCAGATCTCTCTTGGAGCAATAGTTCTCTCAGTCTTGTCAACATGGCCATTCAAATGAAGTCTATAGCCTGATTATAAGCAGGTAACAGACCACTGACTTCATTCTCATTTCTTTCTCTTCCTAACATCACACACACACACACACACACACACACACACACACACACACACACACAAAGCATTTATCAGTTGAAACCAATACTCTACTAGGAAGGACATCTGCTGCACTCTGAATTCAGCAAACTGATCTCAAAATATATATATAACAAAGAGAAAAAAGAAATAAGAAAAGACAACAATGAAGTGTCATATGTGACATTATAACAGCAGTCACCTGATGCTTACAGGCACAAGATACTTTGTACCTTTATTATACCCATATTATTGAATTCTTGAAATTAAATAAGGTGGTAAATTCTACAATCTTCATTTAAGATATATGAAAATTAAGGAATAGGAATATGAAATAACTTTCCCAAGGTTGCACATCTAAGCTACTAAAGAGGTTTGAACTCAGGCGCTTGGCTCTCAAGTCTGTGTTCTTGACCATATACAGTATCATCCATTAAATAATCCTTCAAGCAGGAGGCCATACTTGGTTTCTCTCCAGCAGTTCCTAGCAAGTGTGATGATGCCATTGGCTGGCAAACCAAAAGCCTAAATAAAAACTGCAGAGGGGTATGGGTATTATCACTCACCTCAAGCTCCCATAAACATTTCCAGAATCAGTGATTCCCAGCATGAGGTCATCAGGAAGGACATGATCACTGCTTCAATTAGCTGGTACAGTTTCACCCTTTCACACAAGCAAATCAAGACAATCAATACAATAGGCTTTTATTCAGTATCCCACTGGAATAATCCAATTTTGACTCAAATCCAAGGACATTATGGATGAAAAATACAGGTATGGCTTTGGGGGTGAGCGTGATAGTAACTTTTCTTGATTTGTTGACTAATGGAATATGAAATGAGAAAAAGGTGAAGGGACTCTGAGATCACACACTCTGAGGAGATAGGGCAGTGTTTCTGACTAAGGATGACAGACAGAAAGCAGGAAGATAGGAAAACTTACAAACAAGGACCGCTTCTGCTAGATTGCGACTGTCAGCAAAGACATCCGTTGGCTTAGTAGCTCCGTGTGCTGTGAATCAAGTATTTATCGACTGCTTCTGGGGAAGATGTGCGGTGACAAACATGCCATGAAAACAAACACATTATATGAATGACATCAAACATGTTGGAGAGATTTCCAGTGCCTGCAGACTCTGTGTCAGAGAACCTGAACAGCTCGTTAACTTCCAGAGAAACATCCAGTCACCTTAAATCTTCAAAAGTGAGACAATCCATGAAAACAGCACAACATAAAATGTTCCCTACTGTTCTGGGAAATCATTAGTGCTGTGTTTGTCACAAACATCTGATTCTAGCCAAAACTTTTAATGCAGTGATTTGAATGAATTAAGGAGCAATACTTTATTTCACTTACTTGGAGACAATCACTGCTTTTCTACTATTTCTAACTGATCAGGAACACCATCTTAAACTAGTCCGCCATTGTTTCATATGTCATTTTCTTTGAGATATAAGGATTTTCTATTCATTAGTAAGTAGTGGCTTGCACTTGTGTATATGAAATTTTTAATAAATAGCATCTATCCTCAACTACTAGTCATGTTATAAGTTTATGCTGTCACTTATATACTAATATAGACTTGCTTTATTGAATAGGGTATTGATTCTCAAACCACTTTTCCAATGCTCCAAGTAAGTGTGCCTAAGGAGGTTTATTGGGTAACAAAAAGGAATTAAGCTTAGTGGGTACCTTAGTCAGGTTCCATTGTTATAACAAAACCTAAGGAAAGCAATTTGAGGGAAAGAAAGGTCTAATTGGTTGATAATTTCAAATTTTTCAGTCTATAGTCAGTTGGTTCCATCGTTTGGGGGCCTGCGTTGAATACAACACTGTGGAGGAAGACTGCTTACCTAATAGCACCAAGAAGCAAAGAGAGAAACAGTCAGGTTCTTATTATCCCTTTCCAGGGCATATCACCATTAACCTAAAGTCTTTCCAATGGGCTCCATCTACCAACAGTACCACTGGCCAGCAAACAACATATGAGCATTTGGAAAACACATTGGACCCAACCGATAGAGTGCCCAACACCATCCTAGTTGTCTTTTTAATTTTTTGATAAATTACATTTTTATAGACAATGCGCTGTTTGGGGGGAAATTCTTCTGACTACACATGTATAAACCATTATAAATACTATTATGTTCTTCAAAAGGAAAATCTGAAAACTGGTATCTAGTCTTTACTCTTTAAAAGATATCAATATAGTTAGTCGCTTGCAAAATAATATGTCTCACTTATTCTTGGGTACTACTTTTTATAATGAAATATTAACTGAAAGATAAAATGTAATCAAAAGTTGCAAAATATTTAAATCACAACTTAATATGCTGGAAAAAGGTTAAATAGATACTGTCTTCAAACAACTATATTTTCATAATTATCAAAATAAAGTGAGTTTTTCTTTTATATGAATGTTGCTTCACTCTTAGTTATTTGTACTTAAATGGACTTGCTTTCCACCCAAAGAAAGCTAAAATCTTTATTAGTCTGTTTTTTTCTTGTTCTACATAAATGGAAATGAAGTATTCATATCATACAGCAAAATTAAGTTATGTCTCATTCCTGGGGTTCAAAGAAAAATTTAATTTTTTTTATTTGCAGTATGTCGAAATTTATATGAAGTGTTATTCTATACAAATTTTTTCCACCTTTATTTTAAAAAACACTTCAATAATTTGATCAAAATTCTCCGCAATCTAAGGTTATATAGATAATAAATAATCAAAACTTCCTAATATAAGCCCTTTGTAAATGTCAGTGTGTGGCCAACTAGAAAGTATATATTCATGAGAATCATTTTGTACAAAATTAAATTATAGATCCTTTATTATTCTTCATTGCTTCCTTAAGAAAAACTAATAATTTTACAACACGAAACAGATTTTTTTAAATTATTTTATCTGATACATCTTGCTATAAATTAATATGAGGAAGTTAAAGGCCCAGAGAAGAGAAATAGCTTCCAATTAAGGAGTGAAATTGTGTCTAACACAAAGTCTTTTGTCTAGAACCCTTTCTACTACATCGTCTTGGAACATGATTTATAAGTGTGAGGGACTGTATGTATAAAATAAGGAAGTGGGTTTATTTCTTTTTCTTGATGTAGTGGCTGTGTGTGTGTGGTCTGGCATGATATTTTGTTAGGTGTATACAGTAGGAAACGAGATCGGGATAATTAGCACTTGCTTTCTATCTTTGTGCATACTTGTGTAAGTGTGTTGGTGCGTCTGTGCCTAGCATGCATGTGGAGATCAGAGAACAACTCCAAGTATTGGCCCTCGACTTCCCCCTTCTTTGAGACAGGCTCCTTTGATGATCACTGCTGCAGGCATCAGGCTGCCTGGCCTGTAAGCTTCTGAGATTCTCCTGTCTCTGCCTCCCATCTCACCATAGGAAGGCTGGGATTACAGACACTCACTAGTGCATCAGCTTGACATGGGGTCTGGGAATCAATGGGTTGTTCTGCTTGCACAGCAAGCACTTTCACCCACGGAGCTGTTGGGCCCCAGCCTAACTGAGCAACGCTAAGCTAAATTTTAGAATATGGAATAAACCCGGGCGTGGTGGCACACGCCTTTAATCCCAGCACTCAGGAGGCAGAAGTAGTAGCTGATAAGCCTTGATCCTGTTTGTTGAATTCTGTATAGCTGATAAGCCTTGATCCTGCTCCTGAATTCCGTGTAGACCCTGCTGATTGGCTGTAAAACAATGTGCCCTAAGGATGCGTAATTTGCTCTGCTGTACTCTGCTGATTGGCTCCCACCAAAATGTTTGAATCTTATTTCTTGAGAGAAATAGGCTGAACAATGCAGCCTCGGGTTATACAAGGGCTTTGGGTGCTCAAATAAAATGAGATTTGCCCAACATTTCTCCCGGTCACATGTGTCTGTCTGACGGTTTCCTCACCTCTCCCCATTGAGCCCTTTCTCCTGCTGGCCGGTGAGACTTGGGCTACCTCCAGGGGCCCAGGGGTTGCAACTCCCCAACAGCCCATCATTACCATTTCTATCTTTAAGCATTTACAACTGCTCTGTGTTGGGAAACTATTCACTCTTCTCTCTAGTCCTTGTGAAATGCATAATACTTCCTCCAGGAGGAATCACCTCGAACAGAGTAGCCCAATCAGGTATGAACTCCACAATTAACATGACCTTTGTCCTTCTATGTCTGGCTTATTTCATATCACACTCTCCATTTCCATCCAAGCTCCCAAAAGTGACAGGATTTCATTATATTTTATGGCTGATTAATATCATACTGTGAACATATACCAATTTTCTTTATCCAGTCATCTGTAATGGACATGTCCATTGGTTCCTTTTGTGGCTACTCTGCAGTAAACATGCGACAGTAAACATGGAAGTGCAGGTAACTCTTGGCCATACCAATCTCACTTCTGCTGGATACACACCCAGTAATGGGGCAGCTAAATCATTTGACAGTTTTATTTTTCATTTTTGTTTCGCCATGTTTTAAGACCCTCCATATTGTTTTCCATAATGGCTGTACTACTCTGTACCAGTGCTTCACTGTAAGACTCTTGGCTCTCTCAACTTCCCCAGCCTGACAGCTGTAAAAGTCATTTCTGACAATGTACATCAGCATCCTAGTTGACTCCCCCCCCCCACACTATGTCTTAGAGTCTTATAGTGGATAACCTCATGATATTAACAAACATGTATTTAGCAATTAAAATGAAAAAAATACTAGTGCTAAATAATCTTCATGTGTCTCTAAATTATTGTTGTTGTTCCCAAAAGCCTTCATGACGAGTATTTCCTAAAACAGAAGATATTTGCTTATATTTTCCTTGTTGTTCA
This sequence comes from Zapus hudsonius, assembly GCA_004024765.1. NCBI lineage: Eukaryota > Metazoa > Chordata > Mammalia > Rodentia > Dipodidae > Zapus > Zapus hudsonius. The sequence continues at coordinate 91,655 of PVHP010000033.1, read as the reverse complement.
TCATTCAATATTCATTTTTGGGAGGGTTTTTTGTTTATTTGTTTGTTTTGCATTTCAAGGAAGGGTCTCACTCTAGCCCAGGATGACTTGGAACTCACTATGTAGTCTCAGGCTGACCTTGAATTTTGAGGATCCTCTTATTTCTGCTTCCCAATTACTGAGATTAAAGGTGAGCACCACCACACCTGACTCAATATTCATTTTAATAGCTAGCTAAGTAACTCATATAGTTGAATGAATTATCCACTCTGTAAAGTAATGAAAAAAATCTCTGTGCCCATTAACAAATTATATGCAAGGCCACTGGTGCCAATGCAGAATTGACTAAGAATCAGGACAAAGCAAGCAACGCTGATAGTTGACTAAGCCCTAGTCTCTGTGTGGTCAATATATTGATCAATTTTTTGTTGTTTAAAGCTAAGGAAGGACTAATTACTACACAAGATAATGACAATACGTTTATCCATGACAACCATAAAACTTGCCTTCCAATGAGCATTTTTAGTTAAATAAACTTCAAAAATAGGAGTTTTGAAGATATTCAAACGGAATAATGAATAACATTTCTTTTTTCCATCTCATTTAATTTATACTGTCATGTCAAGCTTATGAGACCTTAGAGTGGAAAAGAATTTAAATTTCACTTATCTCTTTTAAGTCACACAAGAAGATAAGGACTCTATATCTCTTTCTCATCTTTGTATTTCCAGCACCAGCATCTGGAATATGAACATTTCTTGAATAAATGAATAAACTTTTCTGAACCCTTTTATTTCACAAGTAAGGAAATCGTGACCCAGAGAAGTGATAAATCTTTTCCCTTTTCTCAGTAGAGCAACTAAAAGGTTGCTAAAATGAATCTGTATAAGGATGCACAAACATACCTACATATTATTCATAAAGATGCACACACAAACATATATTATTGACTGGCTATATATACATCTTAATACTTTATTAACTTAGTTAAAATGTCTAGAACAATCTAATACATTTAGGTCATTTTTGCTTATGTTAACTAATTTTTCCTCATTAAGAAAGGTGGCTGTAAAAACAGAAAGAGAGGTGATCTACAAGTCAGCCTGGGCTAAAGTGAGACCCTACTTTGAAAAAAAAAAGAAAAACAAAAAACCCTCCAAGTTTCTACCCTCTCTTGAAAAATGGGCAACTTGGCTGCCTGCTAGCCTGTGCTCATGGAGTATAAGCCATCTGATTTAATTGGAATATAAACACTCCCTTTGCCAAAGCCCCTTCCATTGCCTACTAGTCTGAAAAGTGAAACCAAGTGTTCATAGCTACTTATGCTATTGTCATAATAAAAAGAAATAAAGAAAGAAAAATGTTCAAGATACCCAAACATGGCAGTGTACTTAATAAAACAAAGCAGGCATTTTTCCTTATGGATGTAAAAACTCGAAGTTTTAAAATATATAAACAAAGAACAATTGAGTCGTAATAATAGAAACTCACTCATTTCCATTACTTTCCTTGCCTCTCTATGCACCTGAGTATATAAGCCTTGTTCTGCATTTTTATGACATCATTGGATCCCTCCTCTTTCTGTGTAAGCCATGGACCTGTGATTTTTTCTCTTGTATCCTCTTCATATTGCCAACAGGGAAATGCAAGCCTAGAAAGATTAGGTAGACCCACCAAAGGCTGGCTGTAAAACAGCAACATGGAACTGGAAATAGAGTTTGTTCCATGGTCCTTTGCTGTTTCTATATAGTACCACATAGTCTTAGCTCTTCTGTTATCTTTTATTAAAGGCTCAAATGCAGTTCCCAAGTGAGTAACACAAGCCCCTAACTACTATATAAAGAGGTATAAAGGGCCTAGGTGGGCTGGGGTGATGGCTCAGTTTTTAAAAGCACTTCCTTGCAGGATCTGGCAGCCTGGGTTTGATTCCCCAGCACCCACATGAAGCCAGATGCATAAAGGGGTACATGCATCTGGAGTTCATTTACAGTGGCAAAAGGCCTGGCTTGCCTGTTCCCTCTCTCATACCTTTAATCCCAGCACTCATTTGGGGATCTCTGGACTCAGGAGGCAGATGTAAGAGGACTGCTGTGAGTTTGAATTCAACCTGGGACTACAGAGTGAGTTCCAGGTCAGCCTACACTAGAGTGGAACAGACCCTACCTTGGAAAAAAAAACAAAAATAAAAACAACAACAATAAAAGCAGAAAGAGAACAATCAGATCTACCCATACAATATATTCAATGAATTTTTAGCTCATGACTTGAAATACCCTAACATAAAACTCTTGGGAACTGTGACCTAAGAGGTGTGTGGGTGTAATCATATAATTTAAGTAATTTGGATAAAGGGTAACAGCTAAATCTTACATGATGTTGCAAATTAGATTGTAGCAAGGCTTTCTTACAATAATTCATCTTATTGATCATGCTTATGCTCTATTATTATGCTGTTTACTCATGTTTTATTGAATAAAAACATTTTAATGCTGATATTCTCCACAATCTTTTCTATAAAATCTTAGTTTGGTAAGTGTGTGTGTGTGTGTGTGTGTGTGTGTGTGTGTGTGTGTATACATGCATGACATGGCATGTATGTGAAGGACAGGGGACAACCTCAGTTGATGGTCCTTGCCCTTCACCTCAGCTGAGGTAGTGTCTCTCATTACCCACAGGCCTCTGGGATTCTCTTCTATCCACTTCCTATCTCAGCCAAGTTTGCTATGAATAGACATGCCCACGGTGCCCATCTTTACATGGGTTCTGAGGATCCAAGATCAAGTCCTCACACGTTCATGGCAAGTATTTTATCCAGTGAGGAATCTCACCAGCCCCTAAAATCTTAAATTTTTCACTTATTTTTTTATGTGCCAACCCAAATTCCCTACCCTCATTGGCATTCACAATAAAAAAGAATTAAGATATAATTAAATACCCACATATTTTAACAGCAAATATAAAAATGACTACTTTTTCCTGAGAAAACCTTGAAAGCATTTTGAAAGGATGTGATTGGTGTAGTCAGCTTCACACAGCTGGGGTGAACCTCCAAACCAAATACAGCTTATGGGAGGGAGAAGGGATTTATTGAAGCTTACAGATCCAGGGGAAGTTCCCTGGCTGGAACAACCTTTTAATAAAACTCCTGAATCTACTCTTAGGGACATCCCTTCAAACTACCACAGTGAATTTGAGCCTTGTTTTCAAGAATGTGGAGGAAGAGGGAAGAAAGTGGGGAAAAAAGATATAAAAATCCTATCTTGACAGGAAACATCCATAATTTTACAGAGATGTGAGAAAACCAGCAAGTGTGTCACACCTACATGATTCTGTGTGTCTAGGAAATGGATGTAAGTGAAGAGAATTTATCAATTTAACCTTCTAAAGAGAAACTGGGTTCAGATTATGAAGGGCTTTTTGTTCCATGTTATTTGAAATTCACTTCACAGGTAGGAAATTGGAAACCATTTCTGAGTAAAGAGTATAAATATTTTTATTTATTTATTGACAATTTCATGCATGTATACAATGCACTTTGATCCCCAATTACCCTCTCTCTCCCCTTTCCTCTCCCACTAAAAAGCCCTTCTTCTTCCAATTAGATTTCCATCCTCCCTCCATTCCTTTTTATTTTATTTTTTGACTTATTGATTTAAATTAGATCACTAGCATGATCATGGGTGGAATACAGATAACCCTCCATTGACTATTGCCTCCCATGAAGGACATGATCATTGGTAATCCACTATTTTCCCTGGAGGCGTAAAGTCCCACGGGCCCTTCCTCATCTACGTGGAGACATTGACAGACTCAACCAGTACAGAAAACCCGGTCAGTTAGCAGTGTTTTTACACAGAGGCCTGAGAGATGTGAGAGGGTGGAACAACATTTGCTGTTATGATGATAAGGAACTGGAATGTACTGCAACTGAGTTTCACACATCCAACACTATATCATACATTTCTGATTTCACATAATTGGTGTCAGGCATACACACGGTACAAAGGAGAAATGCAAAAATGAAGACTTTGAATATGGAATGGGAAAGGCCTTCTCAGATGAGGTCTGCTTTCTAAAACTTTCATCTACCAATAATGGTTTCAAAGCTTTCAGAAACAACTGCAATGTTTCAAATGCCACAATCTAGGAGAAAATACAGCTCACAGGTGATATTCATAATGCCAAAATTAACCTGTTACTCGAGTTCTCTCATGAATTTGAGACAATTGGTATAAATCTAGCAAGTTAGCAAAGCTACCCCAAGACTATTTTCTCATTCTGAGTTCCTTCATTTAGACAACACTGAGCCTGTCTCACGGTTTTTGGAACAATTTTTGATTAGATTGGATCCTAGGGTTTGGATTCTTGGAATATTATTTTGCCTTCTAGAACTCTTCTAGAGACTGATTGATAACAAAATGAGTCATGCCTAGAGCAGCCCATCATCTGACATGTCTTGTTCTTCACTTGAACTCTTTAGAAGTGTGGCTCACAAATCATTTGGCATTAGACTTGGCTTCTGAGGCCCTGGAGGACCTACTGATTCACTCAGAGATCACCTATGTTGCCATTTGCAAAAGAAACCCAATTCTACCCAGCACTCAGATCCCCTCTAGCTGCCTGTGAACAGAATATTAAGTTTAAAAGAATGGCTTTTATCTAGCATTTTACAACACAAGGCCAAGAGAATTGGATTGTGAACTCTATTTCTTTTCCACTTCTCTTTAAACTTGTATTAATGGGCTGGTTCTTTTCCACTTGCTTCTCCAGATCTACTCAGCCTTCTGATCCAAGTACTGCCCAACTCCTTTCCCCTAACTTCCACCAGATTCAGCTAATGAAATGAAGCAAAAGGTCAATGAAAAAGTACAAAGGCCAGGCTATCTTTTCCTTCCCACTGGTCAGTGCATGCATCTAGAGTGATTGAGTCCATGTTCTTGCCCTGCTCCTGGGTGTTGGTGGGGTAGACCATCACTTATGGGCACCATGATCATCATAACCCAGAAAGCCTTTGGGTAAAGGTGTACTTTGGATCTTGCCAGCAGGTAGAAAAGTCTCAACTCTGATCCAAATTCACCACCGTTTGTCTCCTATACTGACACAACATTTCAAGTTAACTTGCAGGTAAAATGGACTATTTGCCAGGCACACACCTTTAATCCCAGCCCTCAGGAGGCAGAGGTAGGAGGATCACCATGAGTTCGAGGCCAGCTTGGGACTACAGAGTGAGTTCCAGGTCAGCTCTGGCTAGGGTGAGACCCTAACTAGGAAAAAAACCAAAATTTTGACTTTTTGTTAAAAATCAATGATCTTGGGACCTGGGTGTGGTGAAATCCCTGTAATTCCAGCTCGTAGGAAATACGAGATCATGTCTCTAAAGAAATAAAAAGATATTTAGACCTCAAGGCCCCTTTCTGCTTTGTAATCTGTATTGTTTTTAGTTGTATTGTACAATTATCATAAGCATAGTAAGATGGTATTCAACTTTAAAAAATATTAAAATGCATTAGATACAGAAAAAAGAGAGAGAGAAAGGGCAAAAGAGATGGCTAAACTGCTAAAGAGAATTATTTGCAATGCATGCTGGCCAGGGTTCAATTTCCCAGTATCCACATAAGCCATATCAGATACACAAAGTGGCCTATGCATCTGGAGTCTCTCTCTCGCTCTCTCTCTCTCTCTCTCTCTCTCTCTCTCTCTCTCTAGCTCTACCTCTATCTCTCTCTCCTTGCAAATAAATAAAATAAATAAATACAGAGAAAAAGGAAAAGGGGGCTGAGGAGATGATAGCTCAGTGGGGAAAGTGCTTATCACACAAGCAGGAGAATCTGAGTTTAGATCTCCAGCTTGCACATACCAACCAGGTGTCATAGAACACCTGTAATCCCAGCACAGTAGAGATGGAGGCAAGAGGGTAAATGGGGCTTACTGACTAGCTAATCTAGTCAAATTGTGAGTTCCATGTTCAGTAAGAGACCCTGTCTCAAAAAATAAGAATAAGGTAGAGAGCAACTGAAGAAGATATTCATGTCAACTTCCATGCACATCTTGCAAGTATATATGCATGCGTGCATGCACCCATATATGTATTAACAAGCTTACATGCATGCACACACACACAAAAAGAGAAAGTGGTAATAATTTTAAAGGAAAAAACAAACTATATGAGAAAATAAACTCAACCAAGAAGGCTTGGCAACAGGCTGATATCAACTTTTACCATATGTCATAAACGATTTTGCTCTTACATGGATTAACATTTGTATTAGCTTAAATATCACTACAATTAGTGATATTTGTAGTGAGGAACAACTTTTTAGAACATAAAGTATATTTAATTAACTTACTAGGGAACACAGATACGAAGCACAGGTAGAGCCTGGCCCCTCTACACTGCCTTGTCTGTCAGGGAATAATGAGCACACTTATTCTGCTTGAGTGTTTGATGAGAGAAGAATAAGAGAGAAAGATGGATTACAAGGTCCGGAATGCCTTCATACAACATTTGTACTTCGTTTTTCATATGGAGCTAATGAAAGACTTTGAGGCTTCTTTTCCCCATAAGATTTATGTTTAAGAGGAGCAAACAGAAGGAATCGGAATTAGACTGATGTTGTTTTAATTACAGAAGTTTATTCTCTCAGATTTATTTGGTTGTCCCTGCACAGTATAAGGACAGCTCTAAAAACTGTTTGCAACCAAGACCTGTGGAAAATGAGATTAGCAATCAGAATATGGGGTAGGGAGTGCACAGAAATAAGGGTAAGTATGTGTATTTTAGCACAAATTTTTTTGTTTAGATATATGTATTTTTAAATATTATATATTATTTGCAAGGAGAAAGAGAATAAGGAGGAAGGTGGGCACACCAGGGCATCCAACTGCTGCAAACAAACTCTAGACACATATTTCACTTTGGCCATCTGTCTTTACACAGGTACTAAGGAATCAAGCCCCGGCCATCAGGCTTTGCAAGCAAGTGCATTAATCACTGGGACATCTTTCCAGTCCAAGATATGTATGTTTAAAGCCCCATAGCAGGATGTAGAAGGCTAGAGCTGAGTGCTGGTTTGGTAGGAGAAGCAGGTCATGCAACTATAAACAAAAGGAGTAGGGCTAGAGATATGGCATAATAGTGCACGCACATGGAACTCATATGCAGTGCTAGAGGTGCTGGTGTGTCCATACCCATTCTTGTTCTCATTCTCTCTCTCTTTCTCTCTCTCTCATTCTCTCTCTTCTCTCTCTTCTCTCTTTCTCTTTCTCTCTCTCTGTCTTTCTTCTTTCTTCCTCTACTTGCAAATAAAAATATTTTAAAAATCAGAGCACCATTATAAGAAACATAAAGTCTGTGCTTGTTGGAGGAATGGGGCCCTCTGGGTAGAGTCTGAAACGTTGCCTCAAAACAACAGAGAATTTTCCAACAATTGCAACTATCCAAGAGTTCATATATCATCTGATTCCATGAGCATTTCATCCCAAATTCCTTCCTCTACAAGTTTAATCTGCTGAATTTTTGAAGTTGAGATAACACATCTCTTATATCATATGTATACAGATAGCGATAGTAGGGTGTTCCTTGACCATATCTCCCTCCCCAGGATCATGGGCTGAAGGCTTGGTTCACAGCAAGCACTATTTTCAGAATTCCTGAAAACAGGTGGTAAGGTCTAGCTGGAAGGATAACTGGATGCATACCCTTAGGGACTATATCTTAACCTGGGCCTTTACTGTCTTCACTCTTTGCTTCCAAGCTGCTAAGAGGTGAACAACTTTCCACCGTATTTCTACCTTGCCACCAGCATAAAAGTAATGAAGTCTGAAAGCCATGAACTGGCACTTCTGAAATCATGCTCTAAAGAAAGTGCTTTCTCTGTTGTTTCTTAGGCTCCTTGTCACACAGTAATGAAAAGTCCAAGGCTCTAACATATTCACGTTTATCAAAAGGAAGAGTAGCATGCACAGTGTAGGTGCTGTGGGTAGATGGTGAGAGATGCGGACATAGACTGGGAGAATAGATTGACAGGTAGTTTAACTAGACAGATGGATGCACAGGTAATTGTTATTACACTTTTATCAAAGTTCCCAGTTTCTAAAATGTGGAAGTCACAAGATAAGATTCCAAGAGGTAAAAGCTATACTTGAATAATTATTTACATGATCCATGTATCAGTAAATGGGAAAAGGAAAATGATTGAAGGCCTTAGTAATTATTTGTAACATGTGAATTTTGATAATTAATATTTGTTCTTGAGATTGAAATTGTGTCCTCTTTTTTATTAATAGGAAGTCCACTAAGTATGGGAATTTGAGACATGACAATTGTCCTAAAGGTTAAGAAGTAAATAATGGGGCTGGAGAGATGGCTCAGCAGTTAAGGCACTTGCCTCCAGTGCCTAAGGCCCTGGGTTCAATTCTCCATTACCCATATAAGCCAGGCCCACAAGGTGGTGGCCCTGGTTCTCTCTCTCTCTCTCTCTCTCTCTCTCTCTCTCTCTCTCTCTCTCTCTCTCTCTCTCTCCCTCTCTGTATCTCTCTGCTTGAAAATGAATAAATAGAAAAAATATTTTAAAATGAATTAAATGTCTTCCTTTTCCCAGATTACACTGATGTCACATGCTTCCTTCATAAGCATCATATTTACGACAGTCACCATTCAATTTACCAGGGTTTATTTAATTTTGTTTTATTAGGATGCTTTTTTGTACTGGGATTGTATTTGTAATATTATGATTAAAATACAGATTTTATTCCTAAAACATTTAATCATATTAAATTGTGAATGAATAAAATAATATATTAAAACTTGTATTAACATAAATCAAAATGTGAGTGTTTTATTTAATGTATCAAATAAAATGGTCTCAATCCCCTTATCTAGGTAACTTATATTGCACTGTAGCTTAAATAATAATCCAGTAAAGAATCAAGTACCTTTTTCTACTGACTATATGGTATTTTGAGTAAAAAGTTAAGTCTGCAGTGGTACACTAAAAATATTTTCAATTCATTTGTTGTAGCATAAAGACAATGTAAAGGTTTTATAATTATATTTTTAAGACTATATAGTAAGATCACTACTTCCAGAAAATAATTCCTTCTTCCAATTGCCTGAAAGCACTATCGAAATAATTTGATTTGCATTGGAAAAAAACAATCATACTCTATTTCCAATTAAAAAGCATATTTCATATTCCAATACCTTCATTCTTTTCAATTTTTCTAAAACTCATTACAAACTGAACAATTTAATTCACCATATGCAATTTAGTAAAGAAAAATCAAGAGCTACAGTATAATTTTTATGTTTCCAAGTTATCTAACTTACTCCTAGGAAAATATATTAATAGATAAAACCTCCATCTTTCTTGAGTATTTCCTTAATACTGTTTGTGATGGTTAGGTTTTGTTGTCAACTTGATCTTTTTAATTATCTTGGGTGGGTCTCTGAGGATGTTTACAGGAAGGCAGCCTCTCAACAAGAGGCAGGATGTAAAGAAGCTCAAAGAAGCTGGAAGTAAAACATCCTTTCCTGTGTGGGAAGTGCAGGAAGGAAATTCCAGAGACTCAGGAAGCCATTAATTCTGGGGAAGGATTGTAAGACCCCACCCTAAGGCTATATAAAGGGGAATAAATTCTTTCCTTGGCCCTCTTGCCTGTTTGCTGTTCTGTGTGTATGGTGTTGGTGATGGGTTTTTCTCTCTGCTTGGACCTGTGAAAGAAGGCCAGCCTCTTTCACTGTTACGGAACTTCTTCTCAATCTGTAGTTTCAATAAATACTTTCCTCCCCCAAAATTGTGCCTGGTTTGAAGGTTCATCCCAGCTGCATGTGGCTGACTGCAACATTCACTGTTCCTCTGCTATAAAAATAAACTTGAGCATGTCTTCATAATTCATATGATATAACATTGTCAGAATGTTTCTAAAACCCAGATATAGCAAAAAATGGGTAATTGACATATGTTTAAATAAAGCAATTCAAATGAAGCTTCAACAATATACTATAATCCTAATGTGTGGATTTTAAGGACTACATCAAAATGCACTGTTCCAAATAAATATTTTAACTCAAAGTATAATGTCAGAATAAATTCTATTTTCCTCTGTATCTACTAATCAAGCATACCTTTTAACAAGGTGCATAGGGTCAAAACAGAGCTTGTGCTTTGAAGAAATGTGTTTAATGATGAACAGAAGGAAATGGTAATTTGGCAGAACTCTAAACACCAAGTATTTTAAGCAAGTGCCTTTAACCATCTTCTCAGACCCACTCCAAGTATTCTTTTTTTAAAAATCCTTTATATCCATAGTTACTGCTTTTACTCCTTTCAGCCATCCAGAGAAGTTACAATTTCCTATATCTTATGAATGACGTATCTAAGTCATGAAAAGGACATGTAATCTACCCATGGCCACACTATTTTGAGGAAGCATAAAACCCTAAACATGAAGTGACCATTGCATTCATGGTCAGCAACTATCTTTTTCTTCACCAGACCTGCACGATATTGCCATCATCATTTCAACATGGCCAATAAAGGAGGACAAAAAAAAGATGGCAAACAGAAGATGGACTAATTTGAAAGAGGGGGTTCTATCGAGGAGGTAAGGGGTGAGAGACAAAAGAAGGTAATGGAATGGGATTATGATCAAAATATATGATGTACATGTATGAAAACTGTCAATAAAAATGTGAGATCCAAAATGGTAACCAGCCCCCAGATGGTAGTTAGTGCAGTGCTGGAAGGCATTGCATAGGGGAAATTGGTCAACGATAGTTGGAGTAAATGGAGACCACTGATATAAAACAAAGTCTGCTGCCATGAGTAGGCTGAACACACTTCCTTCTGGGAGAGAGCATCAAACCAAGAAGTGATCACTTGTGCAATGGATGTGCCAAAGCCTAGGGGAGGTAATCAACAGCTTTTAATTTGCAAGCAATCCACTCAGTGACAAGGAGCCCTTAAATGGATTGGGGCTCAGAGCGAAACACATTGGGAACCAAAATCTTGGGCCCCCAAAGAGAAATTCACTTTACAAGTGAACTACAAAGAGGTTACTCACAATAGAATCTAGCCAATTCAGAAATGCGTATCTCAGTTAACCTATACTGATCTCTCTCTCCGATAGAGATTCTGTTTGTATTTTTCAGAAGGCAGTGAGAGAGCTGTGGCTCTTCCAACACTACCAATGAGCCGCAGGCAGACAGCTGACATCCTGGCAAGAGATGAGCCATCCCAGACCTACTGTGAAGGCTCCATATGAAACTCCACAGAGAGTGGTGGGATAAGCAAGAGACCTATAACCACAGCCAATCAGTCAACCGAGTATAAACCAGCAAGACAGACATCAATGATTTTCAACACAACCTAAAGCAAAAGTACAGAGGCACCTAAGACCTCAACAATAAAGCAGCCTTAATACTCACCCACCATGACTCAGGGAACTTAGCAGAAGAGGGGGTGGAAAGATTGTAAGAGCCATGGTGGAGGCTAATGTCCAGAGACATGGCCCCCCTCAGTAACAACATACAAAGGGAGACGGGTGGAACCAGGTTTACTACCAGGCTATCCATAACCTCCTACCCCATGGACTGATCCAGTTTGCCCACAGAGGAGGGTACCCAGTGGAGTGGGGACAGGGAAGAGGAAAATTGGGGAATTAGGGATACCAACACATTATTTGCTCATACATTGTATTCAATTATGGATAATAAAGTTATAATAAAAAGTAAAAATAAGAAAAAAAATTCTAAACCAGATGTCAATCAATATTCATTCTTTTATTCACAAGAAAAAAATTTTAGCTACTATACTTTTTTCTCAACTCAATCGCATCAAAGTCAAATTTAACAAGGATGTAGGGGGATATTAGGAGTATAATCATGTAGCCATTTAGTGAGTATATTGACAAGATCTATCATAATTATTAGTAATAAACTTTTTACCTTGTAATTCACTTACAGGAATCCAAAAAAAAATTCTTGCTGTACATAATTATGTCACTGGAACATAACTTGTGATAGCAACAAAATACTGGAACAACCCAATGCCTACGAAGAGGATACTTCGATATCATATAGTGTGAAACATCACAGAATTGTATACAGCAATATGATACACTGATAAGTCTATATACACTAACAAAGAAAATCTCTAAACTGTATTATAAGAGTAAAAGCAAACCAGGATAATGAAATAAATAACCTGATCTCATTCCTGTGATTGTGTCAAAATGTACCTATATGGAGAATAACAGATGAGAGAAAGGAGGGAGCCTGGAGACACCCTCTTGTGCTACCCGCCTGGTGTTGCAACATTAGGCCCCATAAAAGCTCAGAGCAGGAGGGGATGAGAAAAAGCATAGGTGAAGAAGAGAAAGCGGGAAGGAAGGAAGGAGAAATTGAGGGATCAAGGGTCAGAGGGAGAGAAGTATGTGAAGACTTCCTTGCCTTCCACTGCTACATTTATTTTGATTTTGTAAGCATGAAGTTTGTGTTTGTTCATAGACTTCCAATCTGTGCTTCAAGTCAAGTCCCAAGAATCGGCCACCTCTATGCCATCCTCACAGGTCTACAAAAGCTATGGGACTGAGTCCCCACTGCCATATGAATCTTCAAGCACATCTGGCCCCATTTTTAAGCACTCCCACTCTGATCCCATAATTTTACTATAATCTGTGTATTCAGAGCAATTTAGCCAGAAGTTATGACTACTCCACCAGTTTACATCATTATAAACTCAATTTATTCATTTGACAAGCACTTACTGACTGTCTAGTATGATCTAGATTCTCATAATAAGAGTTGTCAGAATAGAAAAATAAACCAAATTAGACAAAGATACTTCTGGAATAAATAAGCAGTCAGCTTGTATGCATGTGTAGGGGGAGGTGATGACTATTAATATATGTGTAGAAATATCATTTTATGAGTGAAAAGTCAATAGGTTTGATTTGAAAGGTACAAAACCAAGGTGAAAATTATTGTATCAGTGATCTGTATATCGTGAAATCAGGGAGTCTTGCATAATAAACTCTGAATTCAAAATGTTCATATAATGATCCTTGCTTATTTTTCAATAGTTCTTTTGAAATCTTTTTGGTTCTATAATATTCTGTGTGCAGTATGATTGACTAGTTAGTGCTCCATTAGAGACATGTCCATCAGCTTTCTGGTCAGGGATGTTGTACTCAGTAGCTATTTTACTAGGAGAGTTATTTATGTCACTAAAGCGCTGTGTGATAAAACTTAATTTCTATGAAACCACATCAGTTTTTCTCCACCAACCTTGTCACTTTGCTATCAAGAGAAATCAATTGTCTCTACCCAGGAAGTTGGGCATCCCTCAGAGTAACTCAAAGACTAGAATGTGACAGAAATTAATGCTACCATAATTTTAAGATTACCCCCCAAAAAAATTCACACCACTGCTCTCTCTCTCTCCTTCCCTCTCTCTTGCTCTCTCTCTCCTCCTCTCTCATTCCACTACCAACCACACCTACTTTTGTCATCCACCTACTGTGTTCTTAAAGAACACAAACTAACACAGGTGAAAATATGACAAAGGAACTCTGTCTGCATTAACTGCTAGACATGTGCAAAGCTAAACCCTCAGGTGATCTAAAGACCTGCCATCAAGTCTCCCAGCTAAAACCTCCAAAAATGTGAACAAATGACACATCATCTTTGTCTGAATTTCTGACACATAAAACCCATGAGCATCTTGATGGTGTCAATTATAAAGACATAGTAATGGAATATTCAGTCTCCTTGCCTATAAATGAAGACAGTATTTGGGTGTATTAAAAAGAAAAATACAGAGCTTTAGATTTTACGTAAACCAGAGTTATAGTATGTTATTCCATCTCAAAAACTACATTATTTGCTACACCCTTCATTGTTTTGCTGTCTCCTCTCTCTATGTCTATTGTAGAGAAGTCCAGCCCACATGGTGGCACACCAGCACCTGGGAGGTATGACAGGACAAGGGAAAGTTCAAGTCCATCCTGGGCTACAGAGTGAGACTTGGCCCCTCACCCACCAAGAAAGTCTAAGCATATTTTAAACTGTACCCCTAAAGATATTGTGAGACTAAAAAAGCCTTCATTTTATTAGAAGTCATATGGCTTTCAGAAAGCAGTCTTTACATCCCTAATGCCTTCAAGTAAGCTTTACTTCTGAAGGTAGAATGACCAGAGATGATGGAAATAGACACAATAGCCAAGAGTGAACAAAGTAGAAATTTTGATAAGCCTACTTTCCATTATCATTTAGATGAATACACATATGTGTAAAATAATGTACACACACATATATGTGTCATTATTTAAAATGGGCACATATGTGATCAGGAATCATGTTGGTTAGTAGTCACAGCGCAAGCTTTTCTCCTGTAATTTCCTCCACTCTTTCCTTTCTTCACTGGACAGACTTTTACTTAGCACTTTGTCTATGCCTGGTGCTATGTAAATACAATTCAATGATACATTTTACACAGTCACTGGCTTTGATTTACAGGATAAAGGTATAGGAACACATGGCATGTAGTCATTTATCATAGGTTGAATGAAAAAATTTCTGAGCTGTGAAGTTGGCTCAGTGGATAAAGTACTTGCTGAATATGATGTTCTGAATAAAAAATATCCCCCATAGACTCTTGTGTTTGAATACTTGATTCCCCAGTTGGTAAAAATGTTTAGAAAGTTTATAGCACCTTTGTGAGGTGAAACTTTGTTGGAAGAAGTTTAGCACTGGGGGTCTGGAGGGGGGCCCTTGAGGTGATACACTCCAGCCCTGCTTGGTGGTCTTGCACTTTCTTCTTCCTCCATGCTAATTGACAGTGTGAAGCTGACTGTCTGCTCTTGCCATGTTTTCCCTACCATAATAATCTTCCCCCTTGAAACTGTAAGCTAAATAAACCTTTCTTTCCATAAGTTGCTTCTGGTAGATATTTTGTCACCGCAGTGAGAAAGTAAATGCTACACTGTTCATATTCCTAGAACCCACAGAAAGCCAGAATCTGTAACAATAGCACCAGGGCAAAAAGAGGGGCAGAGACAGGATAATTGAAGCTCCTAGGCCAGCTAGTCTGAGGGATCCAGTGGTGAACAATGAGAGACACTGACTCAAACAAGGTGAAAGGCAAGGACTAATACTTGGGATTTTCTCATGATCTCCACAGGTATACTGTGACATACATGCACCCACATTTACACACATGCGTTTACCACAAAAACCTTCTAAGTCAATAAACATCTAAACAATATCATACTATATAAATAGAAACATACACTGTGCACCATGTTACCTGTTGTTATCTGTATAACAGGTAGATATCTCTTTTCTTTTTATCCTTTTTGTTTGACAGATGTCTCACTATGCTGCCCAGGTTGGCCTAGAACTCTCTGCTTCATCCTTTAGAGCACATGGTCCCTCAGTCGTGCCCTGCAGTGCCCACCTAGCATCATCTTTCAACTATTAATCAAAACTGCATTTTAACTGGACTTCCTTCTTTTCTGAATTCTTCTCTTTATAGCAACAAACAGAACTTTTTTAAGTGAATTGAAAAACAAATGAGACTTCTGTTCAAATAATGAAAGGTAGCCATACTTTTCCCTATATCTCCCGTCAAGAAGAACTAAAATCACTGTACCTTATGTGTAAAACAAATATAAGAAGACTTAAAGATGGAGAGATAAAAACAATCAGCTATGCACACTGAGATGCAAGGAACAAGACAGTAGTAATAGCCTCAGTTTCCTTTCCTCATATAGTCTGTTAACTTAAATAAGCAGAGACCATTAACAAAAGCCATCCCTGTTCTTTACATTCCTGCTCAATAAACTTCAACCTAACCTAGGAGTCTATCAAGCGGTAGAGTTTCAGTCAATTTTAAGCAGCCAGGCTTTAGCCAATCACAGCAAAACAATAACAACATGTGAAAATAAGGAAGAAAGGACTAACAGGTAATTTCTATGCTTTGAGGTTGTATTTTACCTATGAAAAGCTTGCTACTAAGAAGAACTCTTTGAACATCCTTTGTTGGTGGATTATTTTTTTCTTTCTTTTTGAAAAATTTTATTTATTTCCAAGCAGAGAGAGAGAGAGAGAGAGAGAGAGAGAGAGAGAGAGAGAGAGAGAGAGAGAGAGACAAGGAGAGAATGGGAGCGACAGGGCCTCTAGCCACTGCAAATGAACTCCAGCTGCAAGTGCCATTTTATGCATCTGGCTTTACGTGGGTGCTGAGAAATTTAATTTAGGTCGTTGGATTGCAGGAAAGCTTTTTTTTTTGAAATTTGAAAATATATGCTCTATTTAGATTTCAAGGTTGACACTGATTTTTTTTAAAATATCTTTATTATGAATAAGCATATACATTGTATGAGCAAATCTTGTGAAGGTGTCCCCATTTCCCTCCTCTATGTCCCCTACCCACTAGGGTACTTCCTCAGTGCACATACTGGATCTGTCCATAGGTTAGGGGGTTATAAACTGAACCAGAGGTAGCCAGTTTTTCTTTCCTTTTTTTTTGTTTCCCCTATGTGTACTGTTGCTGAGGGGGCGATGTCTCTGGAATTCTCCCCCACCATGGCTCTTACATTCTTTCCTTCCCGTCTTCTGCTCAGTTCCCTGAGTCATGATGGGTGAGTTTTAGGTCTGCATTATTGTTGAGATCTTAAGTATCTCTGGACTTTTGCCCTGGGTTGTATTGGGTATCCTTGGTGTCTGTCCCCATTGACCTTTCAGACTTGCTGTGGTGATTGGTCTCCTGTTTGTCTCATCACTTTCTCATAGATTTCATTTGGCCCCTGTGTTTTAGGGCCAGGGTGGATCATCTCCTGACAGGATGTCAACCATCATCCCATGTCTTGTTGGTGGAATTGAGTTGTTCCTGGCTATCTCAATGCCTTCTGAAAAATACAAAGAGAATCTCCATCAGAGTGAGATCAGTATAGGTTAAATGAGACAATATTGCTATTTTGGCTAACTCCTAATGGGTTTAGCCTCTCTGTAGCTCTCTGTTAGTGGGAATTTCCCCTAGAAACCAAAGTTATTGGTCCCCATGGGATTTTGCCATAGATCTCAGTTCCAGTTAAGGGTCCCTTGTCACTAAGCGGATATCTTAGCCAATTGATTACCCACCTAGGTTTAGCGTCACTATTGCACAGATGAGAGAGAATTTATTGACTTGCTGGTCTCTTCCATATAGCCATGTGTTCAGAATGTTCAGCATTCTGGTGACAACTGTCTATATTACATATCAGTGGTCTCTACTTTCTCCAAATATCATTGACCAAATTCCCCTGGCAGTTCATGCAACACCTTCCAGTGCTACACATGCTACCATCTTGGAACTGGTTACCATTCTGGATTTAGCAGGATCTCTGGGCATTATTGATGCAGCAAAAGGGTCTTACCTTTGGGATCATAAAGGTAGTCAAGAACTTTGACAGAAGTCTGTCATGTTTTGAGGAACTCCTTGGTCTCTTTGATCAACAGCTCAGTGTGGGAAGGAACCAATTACTGGGACAGGGAGATGCAGGCCTGAGCAATTATTCTTGAGGTTAGGCTTCCTCCCATTCTATTCATGGCCCCTTGTACCAGGAGGTGTTCTCAGCTTCCTCAGGATCCTGCTGTAGGAAAGCTATGGTTTTATGGTGTCAATTCATTATTAGTTTAGTTTACTGTATGAATCCCCCCACTCTCAGTCCTCCCCCACCCACCCACCCAATTCTTTCCATTCCCTTTAACAGTCTCTCTGTTCACTGACAGATTTTCTTACCATTCAGGTTTAACATGGTTAGGAACAACATATGAGGGAGAGTATGTGGCGCTTGGCTCTCTGATCTTGTGTGAGGTTGCTAAGACTGATCAGCTCCAAGTCCATCCATTTTTCTTTAAATGCCATTATGTCATTTTTCCTTTAAGCTGTGTAGAATTCCATGATGTATATGTACCACAACTTTGATATTCATTCGTCCGGTGATGGGCATTTGAGTTGATACCAATTGTTTGCTATTATGAATTCAGCTGCTATAAACATGGTTGAGCAAATGTCTCTGTGCTTCAGTGAGGAAACTTGGGAGTAGATGCCCAGTAGAGGGAGAGCTGGGTCCACTGGCTGCTCTACAACGATCCTATTCAGGAGCCTCCATATTACTTTCCATAGTGGTTGTAGAGGTTTGCAATCCCATCAGTAGTGAATGAGGATTGCAGGCAAGCTTCTTAACTGCTGAGCCATCTCACGAGACCAGTGGATTATTTTTTGATCAAATAAATTTTTCTAGGATTAATTTTTCCAAGAGATCTCTTTTAACAATCCAAGATGTAAAGATATTCCATGCTCCTGAATAGGTAAAATTAATATAGTAAAAATGGGAATTCTTCCAAAAGCAATACAGAGATTCAATGCCATGCCAATAAAAATTCCAGCTTCATTATTTACATAAAAAAATAATCTCAAAATTTAATTGGAATGGCAAAAGGCCTCAGATATCCAAAACTATCCTGAGTAATAGAAGCTCCTCAGGAGGTATCGTCATACCTGATCTAAAGATATACTACAAAGTCATAGTAACAAAAACAACATGGTACTGGCATTAAAAAAAGACAGACAGACCAATGGAAAAGAATTGAAGACCCTGCCCTAAGCTTGAGCAACTATAATTACTTCACACTTGACAAAAGTGCCACCCATGTCAACTGGTGAAAAAAATAGCATCTTCAACAAATAGTGCTGGACAAATTGGCTAAACATATGTAAAAAAAAATGAAACTAGATCCACTCCTCTTACCATGCACAAAACTCAACTCTAAGTAAGTAAAAGACCTCAAAATAAGACCTGAAACTCTGAACAGCCTAGAAGAAAAATAATAGGAGGAACTCTACATGAGATAGGAGTAGGGAAAAACTTCCTGAACAATCCTCCAGTAGCCCAGGAAGTGCAACCATCACTTAACCAATGGAATCTCATCAAGCTTGAAAACTTTTGTACAGACAAACATACCATACTCAGAGCCAATAGACCACCATCAAACTGGGAGATAATTTTTGCCAGCTATAACACAGACAGAGGTCTAATATCTAGAACTTACAAAGAACTCAAAAATTAAATGAAAAATAATAAACAGTCCTCTCACAAAATGGGGCGGAAAGAAAGTAAGAGCCATGGTGGGGAGAATATCAAGAAACATTGCCCCCCTCAGCAACAACACACAAAAGGGGAAAAAACTGGCTACTTCTTGTGCAATTTATAATCCCCTACCCTATGGATAGATCCAGTATGCACGCCAAGGAGGGACCCCAGTGGGTAGGGGACTGAGAGGAGGGAAATGAGGGCACCCTCACAAGATTTGCTCATACAATGAATATAAGTATTCATAATAAATATGTCAATAAAAAGAATATACAATTTCTTAAAGTTCTTTTTAAAATAAAACTAGTGAAATATAGCCAGTTTGACAAAAGAAGAAAAAATATAAGTGGTGTGCCTTTGTGCATAAGATAGAGAAAGAGATACTATTTGCTATAACTTATTCCTTAAAAGACATTCACTTTCTCTATGAACGCAGGACTGTTGGGGGAGGAAGAGGACAGAAGGGGGACACAGGAAAGGGGAGAATTGTTAGTAGGAGGGCAACATAAAACAAAGTCCATATGAAGTGGCACAGTGAGATCTATTACTATGTATGCTAATTTTAAAAACTATTCAAAAGAAGATTTTACAACCCTGAATAACTACTGTCGAGTCCAGTACCAAGGCAGTAAGGCAGTTCCAAAATGTATGCTACCTTGAACAGGTTCTCTTATCTTCTACTTGAAAACCATGATTTCTCCCTCAGTTTTATAATAGCATGTCCTCCATTCAATGTCCAAAGCAGAATGGTTTTTGAAATTATCCACATTAAGGAAATCCAAAGTGCAGAACTCCCATTCCTTCCTCCTGGATATATTGGTCCAACAGCAGTTAGTATAGTTATTGTATAATTGGTATGGTATGGGGTATGGTAGTAAAGAACATAGACCTAGGACCCACATTGTCTGAACCCCAATTGTGTTTGTTTTTCTTCTTAAGGCTATCTGTGTGATCTTGAACAAAATATTTGTTTCACCTATATTTCTTCATATGGGAAGTCAATAAAATAAGGTTGTTATGACTTTGGTCATCTGATGAATAGCATAGACTGCCTTCCAAGGTTAGTTAGAAAAAGTGATATGAGTTTAATGCCACCCTTTCCATCTCTTAGAATGCTTGCACATGGAGCCCAGTCATTTTCTAAGGAAAAAAGAGACAGGACACAAGGAAATCTATGTGAGTGTCTGGCCAGGAGTTCTAGCTACAATTTCAAGTAACACAATTTGGGCACAGGGGCATGTGAACAAGCCCAGCTCCCAGGATCCAAGACACTCCACTCATGGCTGAGGAACAGTGCAGACCTTTCTGCCAAGCTATTCTTGTGTGACAGAGACAGCAGCAAAATCAGTGTCCTTGTTGCTTTAAGTGCCAACCTTTCTATGGTTAGTTACACATCAGTGGGTAATGAGAAAAGGCGCTACAACCCCAAAACAAAATAACTACATCCTTCCTTCACAAAATAGAGCCACCTAGCCCAAAGGGAAGTATGATCAGAATGAGATCAGGGTCCTAATCCTCTGCATTTGTTGCGAAACATCTGCTTGACTTTTGTTTCTGCATCTGGAATTTCCAGTCATCCCTCAGTATCTGTGGAGGATTAGCCAGGGCAACGCCAGTGGATAGAAATAACACAGTTCCATTTTATGCAAGGACTTTAAGAATCTGTAGAGGTGGGACTGGAGCTCAGGGGTAAAACATATACTAAGCCCCTGGGTTCAATCCATAACACTACAAAAAAAATAAATGAAAGACATATTATTTGCATAGAATCCATACACAGTGCCCAAGAAGTGTGGGTTGCCTGAATAAATGAGTAGACAAACAGGAAAACAATTTCTGTACAGTACTATAAAGGACAAACCACACAAAGGACAGAGAGAAGCTTAGAGGAAGAAATGCCAGATAAACTTGAGAATGTTATGAAAAAAAAAAACATGAGATTTAAAACATGAGCATTGTGAACAGGGTTTTCAAAGAAAAGGGGAGAAACTGCGTAGACCAAGAGTGACATCACATCCTTGACAAATGATTTCCATTCGTGCTGGAGTAAAGGAAAAGTAAAGGAAAACTTGGGGTGATGAAGCAGGCAGGGACACATGAAGTCTCCAGGTACCAGCTAAGTGACCAAAACAGTAAGGGATTCTTTTCTCTCTGTGTGTAATGCGTGGTGTAGTGGTGGTGGTCCTGTTGTCTGTGTAGTGTATGTCCCCATGCAGTGCCCTGTGTGCACTCACCTCTGGTGGGGAGCACAGAAGTGGCCCAAGAAAAATTTCAAATGTCCCCTTCATCACTCTTCTGCCTGCTGTTACTTGAGCTGGAGTCTCTTGCTGATTTTATTCCAGCAGCCCTGGCAATTCCCCAGTCTCTGCTCTCCACAAGACTGGGGTGTAGATGTGTGTGCCTCTGCCAGGCTGCTTAAGTGGGTCAAACTAGAAGAGTGATCTCTTAGGCATCCTCAGGCCCTCATGCACACAAGATGTGCATGTAATTGCTGAGCCATCTCTCCAGACCATATTAAAGGATTTTGACAAGATGGTTCATACTACAGGCACATTTATGTTCCAGAATGTTCACTCTATTAGCAGAGTGGAGGCGAGAAATGCCATCTGAGTGTGAGTGGCTAAGGGATGTATTTTCAGAGATAATGGAAGAGGGGGCGCCTTCAAAAGATATTTAGAAATCAGTTGACAGGAATTGCTTCTGATGAGAAGTAAGGAATGGAAGATGGAAAATCTAGGGCAATCATGCAGTTTTGGTTTTTGGATGCTGTGGTAGTATGAGTAAAAATGTCACCTACAGCCTTAAGTTTTTGTGCTTAAACCTCCTACTCAGTCCCCAGTTGGTCATGAATTTGGAAGATAGGGCCTCGCTGGAGGAGGTGTGTCACTGGGGACGGTCTTTAGCTTAAATAGGCCAGCCGGCCAGATGTTCCTGCTGGCTCTTCTCTCTCTTTCTCTCTCTCTCTCTCTCATCCTCTCTCCTGCTGATGTATGAACATGTGAGCCAGTTGCATGCTGTCTCCACCATGATGAAACATCCCCATGAAACTGTCTTCCCACAAGCTGCTTCTAGTCAGGTGTTTTGTCCCACATTGAAGGTAACTGCTACAAAGGAGCCAGTAGCAGCAACATCATCTTCAACCAAAAGGTAGAGAGGGAGAGAGCACCTACATATAGAAGAGAGAAAGAAGATCTTTACAAATGTAGATGGATGGGCTGGAGAGATAGCTCAGCAGTTAAGGCACTTGCCTGCAATGCCTAAGGACCTGGGATTCCCCCATACCCATGTAAAGCCAGATGCACAGCACTAGGCACCCATTCATATTCTTTCTCTCTCTCTCCTTGAAAATAAAAATATTTTTTAAAATTAATTAAAGTGTTTAAATAAAGAAATGTAGATGAGACATGAAGGTAGAGCAGTTAACCATTCAGTGGAAATAATTCCACAGAGGGACAAGGGATACTGAGGTTGAGTCCCATATGATCATTTTTCCAGCTGGACTGCCATCAGCAAGCAGGTGTTTCGCATCACTGAGAACATGATGAAGTCAGTACCTCTCCACCACTAGATGCTGGTGGGGGATACCCTCCTGCCCTCCCTCTAGACACCAATCTGACTTTTTGCTAATAAACACCGATCCAAATGAAAGTGTAAAAGGGGTTTTATTGAAGAATTCTTCAAAGCTATCCCAGCCTTTCTCCAAACACTATACTTCTTTACCTATCACTGGGAAACACTTCAAGTTCTTATGTCTCTTAGGCAGGATTCAAACTTCCCCTCATTCCATTTTATTTTTATTTGTGTATTTGCTAGCAGAGAGACATAGAAAAGAGACAGACAGAGAGAATGGGCACACCAGGGCCTCCAGCCACTGCAAACAGCCTCCTGATGCATATGCCACTTTGTGCATCTGGCTTTTATGTGGGCACTAGGGACTCAAACCTGGGTCATTAGGCTTTGCAGCTAAGCACCTTAAATGTTGAGCCATCTCTCCAGCCCCTTACCATCATTCTTAATCATCTCAAATGAGATAAGTAACTCGTCTTGGAGACAACATGATTTTTTTTCATTATCTATGCTCTGTTATCCTTTTCTAGTAACTTTTTAGCTCAGATATCCAACTAGACACCCCATGAAACACTGGAGAAGGCTGAGTCACAGACCCCAAACTCAGGAGTAGACTTTGGTTGACTTCAGAAAGCAAGCATATCATATCCTGGTACAATTACTCATGTATTGTTGACCACATAACTTAAACAGTTCAATCAGGATAAACATCAGAACTGCTGGTTGGAATATTCAGAAAGAATTTCTCCTACTAGAATCAATAGAAATAAATACACTAGACTACCACTAGCATCCATCCCTTATCCACAAGGCCAATTAGCTGAATGCCACAGAAAGCAGAGCAGAACCATTAAGTCTTAAAGTCACCCAATCCTAAAATCTTTCCTACCTCTGCATTTTGAAGTAATTGAGCCCATAAATTTTGTTATTTATGTTTCAGCATTAGTTTCTATTACTTATTCCCAACACTAGCTATCTCACAATCCAGGACTAAAATATGAAATGAACTGGAGAAGCAGGGGCAAAACAACATCATAGGCTGGGCAGCTGGCCATCTGGAGAATGAGGGGAAAGAATGTTGGTCAAACTGTTAGCTGCAGTATGAAAGAAATACCCTGTCTTCAAAAACAGAATTCATTTAAATGGCATACGTTTCTCTCTCCTCAGGACTCTTTTAATAAAATCTGGGTGGGTTTGGTGATTAGGTCAATCCTCTGAGCCCAGTACCTCTCAAAGAAGAATTTCACAAACTACTGATGTCATAACCTACATATGCACTCAACTTCATTCTCAGCTTGGAGCTTTAGTTGCCTTTTCAAAACTACAGAGCTCTCGTTTGTCACTGAGTTTCACATCTTTATGTCTGTCTACCAGTAGCTATATCCAGAGCTATAGCAATACCTACAGGTGCCTCCGCATACCCGCTGTGATACTTTATATTGATTGTCAGCTTGACAGGATCTAGACTCACCTTGGAAGCCAGCCTCTGGGCATGGCTGTGGGATATTGTACAGGTTACATCAGCCTCTGGGGCTGTAGGTCATCACCTGGATATTGATTACTGCTCCAGTTATAAGGCTCATGGTTTTTCCCAGAAGCTAGAATACTAAGAACAGTTCAAACAATTAGATAAGCAAAAGCTGGACAATATATGATGAAGGCTGGTTATAGCTTAAATACCAGATAAGCGTAGACCCTCCCTAATCAGCGGGTATTATAGAGCCAGGCACTATTCACACTAGCCAAGATATGGAATTCATCTAGATGCCTGTGATGGCTTCTACTGATTCACTTGACAGGACCCAGAGTCACCTAGGATGTGAGCCTGCCTATGAGAGATTACCAAGGCTCATCAGAACTCTGTGGTTCCTTGTTTATATGCAGTTGAAAGAAAATATCCCCCTTGTGTGCAAAATATGTCGTTCCCTTCCCTTGGCCTGTATTTTCCCATGGCTTATGTGGCAAACTCTGTATAATTTAAGAACAATATTTTTATGAAGATAGCAACTACCTCACAGAATTTCTAGAAAGCTTCTGGCAGTGCAACCAGGGGCAAACCTTAAAACCAAACCTCAAAACCACTGAGTGTTAGAGAGTGTCTCAGGCAACACATGATAGGCCTGTTCAGTGGCCTGATCAGCAATGTGCAAGCTGGCTGAGACACTAAGAAGGCCTACCCTGTGGAATTTTAGAGTGGGTATGGACTCCAACTTCTTCTGATTCACAAAGCAGCAATGTCCCAGCAGGCCTACCCAGCCCATGACCAGTGGGCTGCTTCCCACACAGGATAGCCAGGAATGCAGCCCAACACAAAATTGCAAGCTTACTTTTTAAAATATAAATAAATACAATTATTTTTGCTTGTAGCTAACTGATATGAGTCTACAGCATGAACTTTATGGATGACAACTTTGAATGGCAATGTCAAAAGGTCGGACATGCCTGCCAAAAATTCACAGTTGGCAGCCCACCAGTAAGGTCCACGAAGTGATTGTCCCAAGAACTTCTTTAAATGTGCCTCTCACACAGCATGGCACTCCCTGGGGAAAAAGAACTTGGAACAAAACCAAAAGGGCTGGCTCACCAAATGCTGCACTTGCAGATTCAAGCCAAAGACAAGAAGTTTCACTGCAGGGACAGCAAGCAGCCCACTGCCTGTTGGTCTCAGAGGGAGGCAGGTAAATGAATGTCCTCTCCAGCTTGCAGCGTGGTGTGAGGTTGAGGTCAAGAGACACCACAAGTCTAATCTCCATGAGAGCAAAGGCTAGTGCAGAGCTGTCACAACAAGCGTGACTCAGCCAGCGGCAAAAGCAGAGACAGCAGTGACAGGAGCAGTAACAGAACAGGTGCCCTGGAGCCCTGACTGCACTTGGGATACCAGGAATACTCAGGAAAGAAAATTATGAGCCCTGGGTGCCTTAAAGAGGGAATCAGGATTTGGAACCAGTGGGAATTGAGTATTAACATTGAAAACCACCATCTCAGAGACATAGGAATCACAATTGGGATTGTGAAAACAACTATCTTAACTCTAGAATGGGAGCACTTGGGACAAGGAAAGGGAAGATCTTTTGCTAGCCTGTTTATTTCCTTTCTTCTCATGTGGATCATGTGAGGTCGCTTTCCTGAAAGGCTCATCCACCTTGACTTTTTCAAGGTTTTCTTCTTGGCAATAAAAATCTCAGCATTTCAAGACTTTTTTTCTCAGAGACACTTGATTTGATTCCCCAACTTTAACTGCTTCACTCCCCCCTGCCTCCACCACTTTTATTACATTATGTTACATCATTATCATCAAATACAAGTCTGGCTAAATTCTTGAAACTTATGTCATATGATTATTGGCTCTCCCTGAGCAGACACTCACCAGAATGTGTTATTAATGATAACACTTACCAAGTATATCTTGATGCCAGTAAATTCCTATAGGCTCTGAACAATAACCAGCACATATGGTAACCACTCAACAAATATTTGTTGAATGAACATTAAGATCTGGCTCCTTACAGAGTTAGGACTATTTTATATACTTGGATAAAATACAAATTTTAGCTAGGCAAACACCTGCAATCCCAGGACTCAGGAAACTGAGGCAGGAGGATATCAAGTTTCAGTCCATTTTAGGCTACACAGAAAGACCTTGTCTGGAAAAAAATCAGATTTGAGGTCTGCTAGACTTCAATTCTAACCACATTGTGTCTCATTTTGAGTAATTTCTGTATATATCCTTTGCATCTTCCTGTCTAGGATACTCCTTGACTTAACTCTGCTTCAAAAACAAGCTTTATCCCATCAACTACTTCCCAGTCTTTCTGTTTAACCCAGTCTATCAACAAGAAAAACAAAAGCAGTATCCTCACATCACAACTGAAGAGTAAGTCAAAATGAAAATGAAAAACTGAAGACAGAACAGGCACTAGCTTACAGCAAATTATGACAGCAAATACTTTTAGGGTCATAGCTAGGATGGTAAATGATGTTGAAACTAACTAATGGTCCATGAGAAAGAAAAGAGAAGTCAGATCATTTTGTAACATATTATATATATGCAATGATCTAGTGAACCCAGAAAATTTTGGAATTAAGTTCAGCAGTTGAATTTTCGACCACATATAACCAGTGTTGCTGTATGAAAGTCCAGACTCCAACCTCTAGAAAGTAGACTGGAGTCTTAACCACTCAGCAATCTCTCCAGCATACATACATACATACATACATACATACATACATACATACATACATGTATGTGTGTGTTAAAAGACAAGCACACACATACACACACACACACAGAGAGAGAGAGAGAGAGAGAGAGAGAGAGAGAGAGAGAGAGAGAGAGAGAGAGAGAATGGGCATGCCAGGGCCTCCAGCCACTGCAAATGAACTCCAGATGCATACACCACTGTTCATCTAGCTTTATGTGGGTACTGGGGAATTGAACTTGGATCAATAAGCTTTGCAAGGAAGTGTCTTAACTTGTAAGCCATCTCTCCAGCCCCCCAAAATATATTTTAACAGTAACCCTATAGAAGACAGTCCAACTCTTTAATCGGAGGATTTAGTAAGCCCTGTCAAAAAGATGCCTACAGCAGGGTGTGGTGATGCATGCTTTTAATCCCAGAATTTGGGAAGCAGAGGTAGGAGAACTGAGTTTGAGGTCACCCTGAGACTACATAGTGAATTCCAGGTCAGCCTGGACTAGGGTGAGACCTACCTCAAAAAAAAAGATGCCTACCTATAGCAAATGCCTTTTTTGCTGTAATTTTTACCTCTTACTACCACCACCTTGAGATTATATATATATATATATATATCATATAAATTTATACCTTGATTAAACTCAAAATGTCTTTTGGAAATACATAATTTATACAAAATTAAAATAGTGAAATAGGATGAAAAATAATCCGTTATTCTGCAAGTTAAAATGCAAATAAATCAGTTTATTTGCAGACAGTATAGAAATCTAGGACTGAACCTAAAAGCTCCATATGTAGGAACTAGCCATTGGATATGATCTATGATCATGTAGTAACTATTGTGGGGGTGGTGGGGTTTTTTTAGGTAGGGTCTCACTCTGGCTCAGACTGGCCTAGAACTCACTCTGTAGTACCCCTTTGAACACGCAGTGATCCTCCTACCTCTGCCTCTCTATTGCTGGGATTAAAGGTGTGAACCATCACACCTGACTGTAGTAACGTTTATTTTGATAACTCAAAAGATATTCTTTCTTGGTTAATAAATCCATTTGGCTATTTCTTTAACTCAAAATCTAGACATTTATTAATACTAGAAAATATGTAGCATGTATATTCTATTATGCTTCATTCCAACAATCTATGAAGGAAGTTCTTGAACAATTCAGTGACCTTTTCAAGATCTTTATTTTTTTTCTAACTATAGTACTTGTACACACCTTTATAAATTTGTGTGTGTGTGTGTGTGTGTGTGTGTGTGTGTGTGTGTGTGTGTGTGTGTGTACCTACTGCTGCAAACATCAGAGGCATTCACCACTTTGAGGGTCTGGTTTTCAAGTGGATGCTGAAGGATGGCACCTGGCCCAGCAGACTTTGTAAGCAAGCACATTTAACAGTGGGGCCATCTCCTCGCCCCGCTCTTGCTTCTTGAAAGTTTAATTTTCACTGGCTTCCTTCACATTGTACTGCAATACTTTTCTCCTTAAATGTCCTTGCTGAAGCCCTGTCCATACTGAGGAAAATATGCCAAGGTTCATTTTTCTTTGCTTTACCTTTCTCTTACGTGTATTCCAGGATATTATTCAAAGTCAAGACTGCCAAATTCATCCTGAAAACTATGTTTTAATTCTTCCAGAGAATTTTATGCTTCATTCATTAGGAAAGGACGATATTTCACAAAGTAAAACTATATGTTACGCATCAGATTATGTGTATTTTCAATTACCACTATAAATTTTTCCCTCCTCTTAGGACTGTGCCAAAGCCCTAGATATCATATCATTAAATGTTCTTTAGACCAAATCTCACAAGTCTAATAATGATCTTGTAGACATAATGGTCTTGTAGACATATCAGACTCTAGATATTTTACTATAAAATAATGGTTCCTATAGCCTTATAAATTTTCATACGAGCAAGTCTAAGCTGACTAACAGTTTTAACACTTCATATAAATTGCTCCCTGTGTAAGAAAAAGAAATCACTAAAAAAACATGAATCTTTAAAGAGAAGTTCTAAATTAATCAGTAAAGATAGACAATAATACGATAGTCTATCTTCCTACTTTCAGACGATTTTCATCCCTTATATCCAATTTTGGAAAATAATCCATATACCTATTAGAACGCGCCCTAACTAGTGATGACTACAAGTCCCATGATGCAATGCAGGAGTCCAGAACCCACGTTGCCCATATTTCCTCCTGGGAATTGTAGTCTTGTAACCTTCTGGGCCAACTGGTTGTCCTGATTGCATCTCTCAGAAGTTCCCGTTTAATAATAAAGTTTGTGGAAATAATTATACAGGATCCGACTGATGCAGGCTCCTCCAGAACCACGGACAGACACGAGAGCCGGCGCCGACAGAGCGAGAGGGCGCTGTGGCTTGACGTCACTTCCGGTATTGGCGTCGCGGGCGGGGCTCTCGTTCCACCTTTGGGACGGAGGCGGGAGCGGCGGGCAGCGCGGCTCTGGGAAGCGGGGTCGCGTCACGTGAGGCACCTGGGCCCCGGCAGAGGCCGCTCGTCGCCCGCGGCGCGCGTGGGAGGCTCGCTGAGGTGGGACGCGGCGGAGCGCCCGGTCGGAGCCCACCCGGACCCGACGCGCGCGCCGGCTGCGCCCGGGCCCGTTCCCTCCGCCGCCCCGCTCGGGCCCGCCGCGCCTGCCCGCCTCACCTGCCCAGGTGAGCTCGCGAAGGTGAGGCCCGGCCCCCGCCAGCCAGGGCGGCAGGTGACACACCTCCGCTGGGCTGGCCGCGACCGTGATGACCGGGAAGGTTGCCGGGAGCCACGTGCCTGGGGACAGCCGTGCTTCAGCATCCCTCCAGCCCAGGGTGGGTCTCCTGCCCGGGCCGGCGAGGGTCCCTGCTGTTCTCTGCAGCCCCTTAATGTAGTGTTAGGAAAGGACTCTGCCGCAAGGTTTATCTGGAAATGGAAAAGTTCATTAATCAGTTAACCTTGTTAGATGTAAGTTTCATATTCTGTGGGTCTATATCATTACCTTGATGAAGCTTACTTCTCCAAAGTTTTATCAAATGTTACTTTAAGAACAATTGTTGCTGGACCTTGTGGCTCACGTGTCTAATCCCATCTACTCTGGAGGCAGAAACAAGATCACAAGTTCAAGGCCAGCCCGGGTAAATTAATGATACCTTCTCTGAAATATCAAAATATCTACAAAGGCCGGCCGGGGATGTTGCTCAGTTGTAGAGCGCCTGCCCTCGGTTCAGCCCCAACTGTTATCTCCAGAAGAAGAGCAGTTGTCACATAGTATCTAAGCTTCTGGTTGATATTACGCTGTAAATCTTTATAGTTTATGTAATGAAATTAAATGGTAATGTAAATGATTGCCCTTTTTTTCCCTTCCCTTGTATGGTGCATATTATTAGGACCATAAGCCTAAACTTTAACCATAAACCATAAACTTTAGAAGTATTTTTACCATTTGTCTGTCCGTGTGTGTGTGTGTGTGTGTGTGTGTGTGTGAGAGAGAGAGAGAGAGAGAGAGAGAGAGAGGGAGAGGGAGAGGGAGAGGGAGAGGATCAAGTCAGAACATTATAGAAATGAAGTGGGCAACAAAAGGTCCCATGTAACATGAGGGTCAAGAAAAGGGCTGTGAGAGAGTTTTATTCTCTTTATCTTGCACACAAGAATCCTTATGTGTAATTGAGTTTAAAAGATGGGGTTTGGAGTATTTTATTTAAAAAGTGTCATAAAAGAGTATGTTGTTTTCTTCGGGGTTGTGCTGCAGATTGTAGAGTGACCTTTCAATATGTGCTTCTCATTTTATATAGTTAATTCCCCAGAAGGCAATGGATTTCGTGTTAGTCATTCTGTGAGTGATTGGACTCAGCAGTGTGCAAGTTTGTTGTCAAGGCCGAAGAAGATGGCAACCCCTTATGTCCCAGTTCCAATGCCCATAGGAAACTCAGCCTCCAGTTTCACAGCCAGCAAAAATCAAAGGAGTTCTTCTTTGGGCAGTGTCTCAAGTTCAAATTCTTCCAAAGGCCAGTTTGAAGATTCAAGCATGGGTCATTGTAAGCAGACAGGCGCTCCTCAGCACATGGATGGTGCTTCCTCTGTGTGTAGCAGTCCTCTCATTAGGACTAAGTTCACAGGGGCAGAGTCATCCATTGAGTATTCCAGCAGACTACGAGAACTTGAAGAACCAAATCCCGAAACAGTGAATTGGGAAGAGAGACCATCTACACCTACAATACTGGGTTATGAGGTGATGGAAGAAAGAGCCAAATTTACTGTAAGTATTGCCTTCTGTGCACACCAGGAAACGGAAAGATTGCTTTACCTGGGTGTTGAGAGTACTGCTGATAAGGCAAGCCTGGACTTGGATTTGCTTGACCATAAAATTCTGTGGCTTTTATAGCCTGTAAAATCTTTCATACTGTTGTCAGGATTTTGTTTTTATTTTTCATGGTTGGGTTTCTAGCCTAGGATGGCCTGGAGTTCACTATGTAGTCTCAGGGTGACCTTGAACACATGGCAATCTGCCTACCTCTGCCTCCCAAGTGTTGGGAACCACCACACCTGGCTAGAGTCAGTTTGGATTTTATCTTAGTGAGTTTGCACAAACCAGACATACTTATGTAGCTAGTACATAAGTGAAGAAGCTGAAGAAGCAAAACGTAGTATCTCTTACAATTAGCACACACTCTTCTAATACTTTTCTGGTAGCCTAGATTAATTTTGCCTCTTTGGGGCTACTGTAAATGTGCCTGGTCTCTGAACATTGTCTGCAGGAGTCATCCTCTTATCTTGACTGAGTTGTAGGCAGCTCAATCTTACAGCTGCTAGTAGTTCTCTGTGTGAATTCCAGTGTATGATGTTCTTTCAAACACTGCTGCTATGAACCTTTTCGTACTTATCACTTGATGAACATGTATCCACTTCCACTTGATATCTGCAGGGTGACCAGTGAGCAGTGTCCCATAGTGGTCGTACGAGTTAACACCATGTAGTGTACATGCCCTCCCAACATAGGTCATTTTTCCCTTTTCTTTTATGTCATCTAGTTTGTATATAACGTCACACAGTGCCTTTGGGTTTTCTGAATGACTAATTGCATTAAGGACTGGATTCAGATTCACCTCCATCTTGTCTTGTAGTTTTCTCTGCTCTAGACATGTCTTTTATTCAGATACATAGGTTGTGACGGTACCCTTGTCTTTGTTGTCTGTCTTCTTTCTTCCTGTATGCATATGATAAATACAATTTTAATGTACTTTACTGTGTTAGTATTTTCTTATGGTTAATACCTTTTTTGAGGCATGGTTTCATGGCCCAGGCTGGCCTACACCTTGCTTGTAGCCCAGGTTGGCCTCAAACTGGCCATGTTCCTACCTCTGTAGTCTTTCAAGTGCTAGAATTAAGGCATGTGTCACTGTACTTGGTACATTTTTAGAAATTGTTGCTAACTCTAATGATGTCAGGTATGCTGTGGGTAATACAGGAACAGAAGAAATCAGTAACAAAAACTGTTCTAATGAGGAAGAAAATGATGAGCATGAGATTAACAAGGATATTTATGGGCTATCATTTACATATGAGATATTCAGTTATATTCAAGTATACTATTTATATGCTGTATATACATATTTTCATGTATTCTATGTATCCTAATTTAGTATACTAATCTAATAAGTTAAAATTAATGTGATGTATCAAATAATGTCATTTAAGTAAAAATATGGCTAACATTATCATCTGTCAGTACTGGGCTGGGAAACCCCTCCAGGTCTGTATCTAGTGTTCCCCATCTGTAAAATCAGAATAATGGTAGTGCTGCCCTCATTCTTTCAATAATCCTTTAGCAGTGACATATTGAGTATGCAGTGTATGTCTGACACACTCCATCAACTTAAGAGGAGCACATTTTGACTTTCTAAAATAAAATAAAAATCACAAAATCTTACCATGACTTTCCCCTCCGGGATCACTCTTTAAGGTTGAGAAAGGGTGTTAAGAGCACAGGGTGACAGAGTTGGGTTGTCACTGAAGGAGCAGCAGAAACAGCTGCAGTAATAGAAACACTAACATAAAACAGAGGTTTATCTGTCTCGTGTTGTCAGAAGCCTGGAGGTGGCTTCTTCCTGGCATGTAGTCATGTGTCGTCAGTCAGAGTCCAGGGCTTTGTAATTCTTCACTGAAGCACCCAGGAGGAGAAGTAAGAATGAATGTTTGGGTCAGGATAGAAGCTTTTTGGTAACCTCCAGACGTGTCACTTAATTATGTGTAGTTACAAGGAAGTTTTTTAGTTTTAAGAGAACCTAGAAAAGCTAAAACTGCTTGAATATGAGAGTTCATGTGTCGCTGGGGAGTTTATAATTAACCCATATTAATATATTTTTGCCAGAGACTATAAAATCTTCATCAATGATATAAGGGAGAAAGGGTTAATTGTAGAGTTATTACTGAATGTGTATTTGAACCTTCTGTATTTATGTTTGTTTTACGTGTCTGATTATCATTAACGCTTTAACATACATTAGTTCAAGTTTGGCTTTTGGATTTTGTAAGTGATGTTTTTGTAAATCTACTCAATACTTCATGCCTAGATGAGAAAGCCTCCAAGGAATAAGCATTGACATGATCTATGAAGAGACAGTCTTTACTGTAAAGTTACTATACAGCTAACTATAGGACAGGAATTCTGCAGGAAGTGTATTCTGAGAACAGTCTTACCATCTGATGGCTCCTTTCCTTACCTTGACCTGTCTTCCTTATGAAAGCATGAGCACTCAGTGAGTTGATGCTGGGATGGTATTTAATAGCAGCTCAGACTAAAGCAGGACATGTATAAAAATGCATGTTTGTAGCCATATTTAAGGTATTAGTATATAAAGTTTTTCATGACTAGAGAGGAAGTATCTAGTCTTCATCTTATTGTACCATAGAGACCAAAGTACAAGACTGAGTGAAGTTAATCATCTCATTTATTCATTAGCTCCGTGACTGTGACTGTTTATTGTGTGCCAGGCACTGTTCTGGGACTTGAGGTACAGTGACTTGAATGAATGAGTCAATGATAGCTGAGTACATAAAGAGACCATTAGTATGTTAAATGATAAGTGTATTAGAGAGAAATTAAAAAGGAGAGGCAGGGTATTTCTCCAACACTGATAGTGGGGTTGACTGTGTTGGCAGTCATGGTTTCCTGGAAAAGTGTTAATGCTAACAGGATGTAAACCCTGAAGCCTTTTCAGTTGGATGAGACAACTACAGAGAGGAGGCCCACTGGCTAGCAGCAGAGAGGTGATGTATGCCACCCAGATTAGTGTGGTAGGCTGTCTTAGAATTTGGGTTTTACTCAGTGTAAAATAAATGTGTTTTAAAAGTTTTTTAATGGAGTGTCATGTGATCTCACATAAGTTTAAAACATTCCTTCTGGTTTTAACGGAGGCTGCATTGAGAGAGTAGAAGCCAGAAGTAGTTAGATTCTTGCAGGAACCCAAGGGGACCTGATGCTGGTGTAGTCTAGGTAAGGCAGAAGAGCTGGAGAAGTTACCAGAACTTGGGTTTACTTTGAAGCCAACAGTATGTCCTAGTATTTGCAAGTAGAATGTGGGAGAAAGAGATCAAAGCTGACTGACCGGTTGGTCAGCTAATGACCAAGGTTGCCATTTAACTAAATGAGGGGTTTTTAGAGGAAGATCAGGATTTGGTTTCAGACATGCTAGATTTGAAATGTCTAGTAAATATTAAAATAGATACATACACTATATGTGGAATATATACACATTTATTTTGTATATATAAATACAAATAGCATGCTTATAAGTTGAGTTTGGGAGAGAATCTGAGCTAGGGATACAACTTCAAAGCCTTTGATTTCTCAAAGAATGCTTCCTGGGTGTGCTTCTTTCATCCTTTCTTTTATCCTCTCTGTTCCTCTGGTCTCTTAACCTCTCAGTCGATCTCTTAATCAGAATGACTGGTTATTGAGAACAGATAATGTCCTGTCAAGTCTTTGAAAAAGTTATTTAAATAAAAAATGACCAGGATGGGTTGAGAAGAGTATTAGAAAAGAAGGCTGAGGGCTTCTTAAGTGGATAATGCTTTGTTTTGGGCTCTCGGTACTAGTTAGATGAGTATGTTGACTTGTGAGAATTCACCTAGTTGTAAGCTTATGACATGTGGACGTTAGTGTATATATTTTATAATTCAGTCTATACTTTCGCATGTGATAGAATCACTTCAAAGTCTGAAAAAAAACAAAAAGATAGTACAAAATTATATGTACTAGGTTTCAAGTAGAATACTAACAGTAACTGCTGGAGAGTATAGAAGGATTAGAACTATACATAACATGTGCAAGTTCATGCTTTTTAAACTTTTTTGTGTATGTTACAAATGAGAGTCAGTATCTGTTTTTCTTAGGCTGGCTTAATTCATTTAAAATTATATCCAGTAGCATCTTGGGTGTGTGTGAGGGTAGTACTTTCAATAAAACCTATGTACACGTATATATACATACACATTTATATAACTATGTGTATATGTGTATATACATACACGAAGCTTTATTGAAAGAAAGTTACTTAACCAAGTAGAAAGTAAAGGGAGAACTTTGTAGAAATACACAGGTATGTATTTTTTCCTAGAGAAACAGTTCTTAGAGAATAGGATAGTTCAGCTGTCGCTGTAGAGAGTGCCTTAGTGGGGAGGGAATTAATCAATTTATCTTTATTTTAATGAGTAACTCCTAAAGGTATTTATTTCTTTTGAATACGTGTTGCGATGTTCTTAGTTCAGAACTTTCTGCTATTTTTAAAGGGTGTCCATGTAATTTTGATATGCATCCTTATATTTATTAAGATGTGTTATGTGCCTTTTCCTTCATGTATATAGGATTTATCGATGCTGATCAATGGCATTCTGTGGTTTCTTCAGCAACAGGGTTTTGCCTCAGGCCTGGGGAGGGTGTTCAAGAGCCTTGACAGAATTCTGTCTTGTTTTTGGAACCTCATGGGTCACTTTGGTCAACAGCTCAGTGAGGGAAGGAACCAGTGGCTGGGACCTGGGGCTGTCAGACTGCTCAATTATTCAAAGACTTAGACATTCTCCCCTACTACTCATGGCCGCTCTTACCAGTTGATGCCCACTACTTACTCTTTAGGTTACAGTATGCTCGTGAGGATTTTATGTTTTTGAACCTAATTTGGATTAGCCTTATGCTTAAGCCATTCCCCTCCCCCTTCGCTTACGCCTCATTCATAACCTCTCACTTCTTTCTACTAGTCTGCATAAAGAAAACGATTATCCTGGTTAAGGACCGCATTAGAGGGAGAATATGCAGCGTTCAATTCTCTGTTCAAAGTCAGACCATTTTTTCCTAAATTTTGATATGTCATTTTTCCTTTCAGCTGAGTAGAATTCCATCGTGTAAATATACCACAGTTTCGCTGTCCATTCGTCCATTCCTCCTTGGATGTGAATTTGGGTTGATTCCAATTCTTGACTATTATGAATTGGGCTGCTATAAATATAGCTGTAAAAAAATTTCTGCATCGAGATGTGGCATCTTGCGGGTAGATGCCTAATAGAGGGATAGTTGGGTTCATTGGTAGTTCTATGTCCATTCTGTCTAGGAGTTTCCACACTGCTTTCCATAATGGTTGAACAAGTTTGCAATCCCACCAGCAGTGAATGAGGGTTCCTTTTTCCCTGCATCTTCGCCAGCAATGATTGTTGTTGGTTTTCTTTATGATTGCCATTTTGATAGGGGTAAGATGGTATCTCATTGTGGTTTTGATTTGCATTTCCCTGATGCTTAAGGATGCTGAGCACTTTCTTAGATGAGTCAAGGTGGGAGAAAAGTGAATAGCAAAGATGGTCCATAGTAATTTTTAAGTACTGGCTTGCCTCTAAGACAATACTGCCCCACAGAAATGTAATGTGACACTTGTAATTTATAATTTTTTAAACTTAATTTATTAGCAAGGGGAGAGTGGGTGTGCCAGGGCCTTTGCTACTGCAAACAAACTCTAGACATATGAGCCACTTTGTTCATCTGGCTATATATGGGTACTAAGGAATTGAACCTGGGCCATCAGGCTTTGCAAGAAAACACCTCAAACCACTGAACCATCTCTTTAGCCCACATTTGTAATTTTTAGCAAGATAGTTTAATGTCCAAAGCATCATCTCAATGTGTAATCACTATAAAGTGACTTTAATTAAAAATATGCTACAGGTGAAAATTCCTGCAAAGCAGACTTCAAGAAAAGAAGTTAGTTAATCCTGATAAGAAGATTCACTGTTCAACAGAGACAGAGAACCTTGCATCACTTACCACACAATTCCTTCACCAGAACTACTAAGAAAGCTTCTATTAGGTTCTGTCATACATAGCACCATAATTCTAAAATTATACTTTTGTTCTTTTTAAAATATGTTGACTTGCTTCAACAAAAATATTCTATTCACATACAGTTGCACATAATTATAGGAATGTAAACTTTGATGGGTGTTTTAAAATATTGTATGCTTGGATTTCGGCCTTGAAGATTAAAACAGTATTGAACTTATTTGAAAAGTTAGCTTGATAGATGTTAAGCTTAAAAAGTAAATTACATAGCACAAAACTGGCTGGCTTTTTTGTAGCATCTTCAAACATTATTGACTGTCAATAATAAATATGTTGGTATAAAACATTTGGGGACCTGATTAATTCTTATCCATGTGCATAAGCAAAGCATTTTGTCTCATCAATAGGTTGGTTGGTTGGTTGGTTGGGTTTTTTTTAGGAAATGTGTTTTGGTGTCTCCATTGATTATTTGTACATTTGACAGTCTAATTTGATGCTTCATGCATAATAATTGTTTCAGTTGTCAAATAAAAGCTTGTAAAATATTTGTTTTGAAAATCTCTCTCCTCTTTTTCACTCTTCTTTGTCCCTGTGTATCTTTTCTTCTCTCTCTCTAGGTATATAAAATACTAGTAAAGAAAACACCAGAAGAGAGCTGGGTAGTTTTCAGAAGATACACAGACTTCTCTAGGCTTAATGACAAAGTAAGTAAATACTCCAGTCAACCTCAAACTGCCTTTTCAGTTGTCAATGATATACCTGTTCCCTACACTTCTATTATAGTGCATACTTTCTTCCTTGTGAATTTTGAATCACATCAGATCTTCTCTAGTTCATAAGAAAATTAAATGTTTTATTTCCCTCTAATAGTCTTTAGTCTCATCTTTGTACTTCATATTAATGAAAAAAGTTATTTTTAGTATAAATATGAATGCTTCAGTATTCATAAATTACATGACCTTTGTCATAGTCAGCCATATGCCGCTGGGATGAATCTTCAAACCAAGCACGATTTGGGGAGGAAAATATTTATTGAGCAGATCTAAGGGAAGTTAAGGGGAAAAGGCTGGCCCCCTTTCACAAAAGTAAGCAGAGACAGAGACAGAAACCCACCACCAGCACCACAAGCAAGCGCACTCCAAACTGATTAACAAGAAAAACTCCAGGCTTGAGCTCAGACTGCTTTTTGCATATGTATAGCTAGAATTCCAGACCCATCCCAGAAACACCTTAGGACTGAACCCTAGGATCTGGCCAAGGTGACACACCTCCTCCAACCAGAACTGGCTGGAGACAATTTACAATTTTAATAAACTCTTAATTCTTTTGGGGGACATTATTCAAACTACCACAGCCTTGTAAGTTCTATACATAGAACTTACTTCAATATAGAAAGATCTAGAAGCAAGACACCCCTGAGTAACAACATACTAGGGCCAGGAGAACTGGGCTGACTAGGCCCATGGAGGAGGATATCCAGCCCATTGGGGATGGGGAAGGGGGCATTGGGGAACTGGGGATAACAACTCATTGTTTGCCCATTAAATAATGTAACTTATGAACAATAAATTAGAGAAAGAGAGAGAGATCGATCTATATACGATCCACTTGACTTATAACCAAAAGAAAGCAAGCAAAAATGTTTTCTTATATTTTAGTAGTTTTCTATTGCTGCCTACCTGTGTCACAGACTTTCTTAGTTAAAATAACACCTTTTTATTTTTTGTGGTCTAGCGAGATTCACTTGGTTTGCTTTTTAGGACCAAACAAGTTCAAAATCAAGATTTGGGCTGAGCTGTGCTCTTATCTGGCATCTCTGGGGAAGAATTCAGGTTGTTGGCAGAGTTTAGTTTCTTGAAGTTGTAAGAGCAAGGTCCCTGTTTGTTCTCCGGCTACCAGCCAGAGATGGTTCTTTGCTCATGGAGAGGGCACTTTCTTCCTTGCATGCCCCACCCCCATCTTCAGAGCTGCAGCTGTGGCCAACTCCTCATGCTTTTTGACTGTCTGTACCTTTCCTTTCTGTCACAAACCAGAGGAAACTCTGAAGAGTTCATGTGATAAAATTAGGCTCATCCAATTAGTTTCACTATCTTAAGGACAACTGATTGGTAACTTTAATTATACCTGCAAAATCCCTGTGCTATGTAACAAAAAATCACAGAAGTAACATCAGAGAAAAGGATATAAAGCCAGTAGGATTCTGCCCACATCTGCACATATGAACCAAAGTAACAGAGCTTAATATATTAAGAGCCAAAAAACCCATAAATGATATGACCAGGATAACTAACAGATGAAATAGAATGACAATAAGCCTGAGAGTTACTATCA
The DNA here is from genome assembly GCA_004024765.1 of Zapus hudsonius. NCBI lineage: Eukaryota > Metazoa > Chordata > Mammalia > Rodentia > Dipodidae > Zapus > Zapus hudsonius. The sequence goes on along the minus strand of PVHP010000033.1, from coordinate 52,126 downwards.
TAAATACTCTCGAGAAAACCACTTTTACCTCTCAGACTTGATAGACATTTAAATGATCCCAGTGTGGGAACTAAAAATCTTCCTAGAAGGCACCATAAACTTATTATTTTGACCAAAAAAAATCGCATTGTTTAGGATGAATCTTATATGTACATTATGAACATGGAAAGACAGCTTGTTGTAATTAGAACCAGCCTGGTTCTCAAAGTGAGGAATTAAGTAAATTGCATTTAGAGTGTCAATAGACAAGAACGAACAGAAAAGCCAGTGGGAGATGATTGATATTTTGAAAGCCAAGAGCAAGATCACTTTTCTAAAAGAAACAAGTGATATATGATGCTTTTAAGAGGCAAGTAGGGCATCCATAGACTATTCACACATGGCTTCCCTATTTTAGCAGGTACATTCAGTAGAAAAGCTTTCTGTCCTATTGTCTCTTACTTGCCACTCTCCTGTTCCTCTTTTCTTCGACTCCAAGTTCAAATGTTCTCATAGTGGCTGATGCTAAGAAGCTCCATTTATGTAGTTGAGACTGTCTAGCTACCAAAAGGGTTCTATTGCTTTGAAAATCTGATTAAATAAAAAGGTAAAATACAGAATGTGAAACTATTTTATTAGGGTGTTTAAGATACCTTTCTATAGTGTTGTTAAATATCCCTAATCAAAAATTTTGAGATCCAAAGGTCTCCAAAGTCCTAAACTTTTTGAATCCCTACCTGACATCACAGGTAAAGAATTCCACACTTGACCTCACATGACAGGTCACAGTCAAAACGGCAGCACACTAAAAATAGTGCATAAAACTACCTCGAGGCTGTGTTCAGTGTGGGTATATAAGAGAAATGAATTTTCCGTTTACACTTATGCCATGTACCCAAGATATTATATAGATGCAAAATTTTAAAAATACCTGAAATTCTGGTTTCAAGTTTTTTGGATAAGAGATGTTCAGCTTATATTATACCATTTACATGCATTCTGTTTAATGTACGCTGATTAATATAAAACCTATGATTTTGTAATTCTTACAATGATTGATAGATCAAAGCAGTTTGACCTTTTAATGAGGCTGTTATTTTTTATTAAAATTGATTTCACTTTCAGTTTTTAGCTATCCATCCTTTATGGTTTATTTTTCTTTTAAGTGTAAGGATAAAGAATAGACACAGCAGGGCCTCTAGCCACTGTAAACAAACTCTGGATGCATGTGCCACATTGTACATCTGGCTTTACGTGAGTACTAGGGAATCAAACCCAGACCGGCAAGCTTTGCAAGCAAGTCCCCTCAAATGCTGAGCCATCTCCCTAGCCTTCTCTGATGGTTCTAAAAGTCTTCCCTAAGAAAGTAAAATGTACAAGGCTAGGGAGATGGTTCCACAGTTTAAAAAGTTGTTTCCAAACTGCTGGCCTGAGTTCAATTTCTCAGCCACCCACATAAAGCCAAATGGATATTTGTTTGCAATGGCAAGATAAGCCCTTGTACACACATGCAAATAAATAATCTTTTAAAAAGTAAGATGTAAGCCAAATGTGTAAAGTGGATCATAAACCAAATATTAGGAACTGTAAACTTCTAAGAAAAAGAACAGAAGAAAACCTTTGCAACTATGGATGAGCAGAATTTCTTATGACCTAACTTTTTTTTTTAAAGCTGTAACAGGAAAAAGAGTGAATTAGGTAACATTAAAGTATAAAAACCTGTACCCTGATTAGACTTAAAATGAAGTGAGTGTGGGAAAAACTTTTTAATACATATACCTGACAAAGGACTTGTGCGGACTCTCTAATGAACTTGTAGAATAAAAAGGCACACAAGGATCACTGAGTTTGAGGCTAGCCTGAGAATACATAGTGAATTCCAGGTTGGCCTGGGCTAAAGTGAGAACCTACCTGAACCCCCCCCTCCCAAAAAAAGGCAGCCCTTCAAAAGGTCTAAGTAAGTCACCAGAGAAGATATGCAAACAAGCAGACACCATGTGCCAAGGTAGACAAGGATGTGGAGCAACTAGAACTCTACAGAACTGCTGGAAATCGAAAAGTAAAAGCATAAAAAGCTTAGCTAAATTTAATTATTTTAAGCTTATTTCATGAATAATGTACCACAGTCAACAGGACAAATTCTATACAATTGATATAATTGAGTTAAATGTATTTTCTCTCTTTTGCAGTTAAAAGAGATGTTTCCAGGCTTTCGATTGGCACTTCCTCCAAAGCGCTGGTTTAAAGATAATTACAATGCCGACTTTTTAGAAGATAGACAATTAGGATTACAAGCATTTCTTCAGAATTTAGTAGCTCACAAGGACATTGCTAACTGGTATGTAACAAATTGAAATCAGAGACTATACAATCACTTCAACAACTGGCTTTAAACTAAAGAATAAATTGAGGACCATAGTTATCTGAGCACGTAATAGAGGGTGGGAAAATAATTGCTTCTCTAATAAAGCTCTCCATGAGATTTTCTGACTTTCATTCAATTAGGGTTTTATTTGACATTTCACTATTGTTAAAGCTTTGCAAAAGTGAGCAAAATGGAACATTCAGCCTCATGTACTCAGACTGCCTTGCTGTAAACTTGATCTAATATTGACATCAGCAATCATTTGAACTAAGAGGCTCACCCATTATCCAATTTTTTAGTTAATGTGACACTAAATGATTGTGAGGCTAGTATTTGTTATAGCTTTCCAAAGTAATATGAAAATATAAAAGTTATGAAGTTAGGGTAATACAGTAAAGTGAAAATCCTCAAACTTTTAATGGTAGGAAAAGCATTTATGGGTAGTTTTGCTTCTCAATTTAAGAAAATGGCTTAATGACAATGATAACTGAGTATCTCACTTGAGGATTTACATTATTAGATAAATGAGAACTGTTTTGAAAAGAGTAGAGAGCGTTTACAACACAGTAGTAGCACATTGTATGTGTGTAAATGTCTTGCAGTTTTCCACATGAAGCTAGAAAACTGAAAACCATTCTGTCTCACTTTTTCTCAGTTTGTCTTTATGTAGATCACCTTCAGTTATGTATAAGATCTGCATACCATACACATGTGCTCACACTTCAATTCTCAAGATCCCCCCCACTTACTGAGGAACCACAAGCCAGAACCCATCTCTCTATTCTATATTCATATAGGGGGTTACATCTTTGACAACTCCCTCGGATATTTTTAAAATTACCTCAGATTTGTATCTTAAAAACATAGCCTCTAGACAGTTTTCTCCTAATTCATAGCATCCAAATCTAGAAGTTACCTTTGATGCATCCCTCACTGCCCTCATCCCTTCCTGCCCTCATCCCTTCCTTTGTATTAAGACCCACTTCTGTCTGCATAGCATCCATGCCTGCCATCCCTAGTGTCAGCAAGCCTCACCCTCAGAGCTGCAGCACCTTCCTGCTAATCTCAGCCTAAGATCTTTTGTGATGCAGTTTGATGAAATCATTCTGGTCTCTGCCTACTTGCCCATCTCTCCAGCTGTGGGTTTATTACTCCTGCCTTCCATTCTTTGTACGTCTGCCACATTATTCTTTTCTTTCTCCAAAATTACATTGCTCCATGCTCAAGTATATATTGTTTTCCAAAAAGGCTACATTTCACACTATCACACACAGCCTTAACCTAGGCATTGTAGTTACCTTCTTGATGCTGGAATAAAGCACCCAACCAAAAGCAGCTGAGGGAAGGAAAGGGTTTATTTCGGCTTACAGTCTCAGGGGGAAGTTTTGTGATGGCAGCTAAAGCATGGCATGAGCAGAGGCTGAATATTACCTCTGCCACAGCAGGTGGAAAACAGCAGCAAAACATTGAGCTAAACTGTAGCAAAAAGGCTACTCCTAAGCCTGCCCCTAGAACCACACTTCTCCAGCAAGGCTCCACCTCCCAAATTGCAATCAGTTTGGAACCAAGCATTCAAAATACATGAGTTTATGGGGGGTGGGGGTGGAGGATTCGAACCACCACATTGGGTGGCTACTAAGCATCCCAAGATTTCAACACAAGCACCACATCTTTAGGAAACTAGCCTTCTTGACTGACACCTCATCTCACCACCCCCAAGACTGGCGCTCTTCTTTCTCATGTTTATGCCAATCCTCTCCTGGTTTGAGAGTCATCTCCTTTAGACACCTCTTAAACTCTGTTCTTCTGGGATGATACTAGTTTGGTACCAACCCTGATAAATGATAGAATATCACATCATTTACCAGTACTTGATAAATGCCTGGTACTTGATGTTCATCGCATTTTGGTTTGCAAGTATTTCTGGGATTATTTGGTTGTGTCTCTCCCGACATACTGTAAGGTATATAACAGCGGGTCATGTGGTTATTTTATAACTGTTCAGTGTTCCATGCTTAGCACCATGCTGACACAACTGCCTTTGAATAAGTGTTCTTGAATAAATGACAGAACTGGTAGAGTTCAGTGTGGTACTGTTTATTAGAGAAGGTTGTAAAGATCTTACAAACATAGAGATTGTGTGTTCCAAGTGGGGGCACCTAGTTCCTACTTTCCTAGATAGGTGTTTACATCTCAAAATAAAAAGAAATATTGTTAATTTCAGCCCACAAACCAGTAACAAAAGCCAGTAAGTACTAAAGCAATAGAGAATAACTTAGTAGAAAATTTTATAAAGTACCATAAAAGAACAGTAAGAAGTCAACCCATAATTTTCCCTGTTTCTTGTCCTATATTCAGTTAACCTTTGGGACTTTGAAAATGTGCTGGATTACAATTGAATTCATTCTATAACTGTGCTCTCTATCTAATAAATTAGTAATAATATATTACTATAATTTCTTGACTATTAAGTACAACAAATGTGTCATATTCAGATGCATCTTTTTTTAAATTACTGGAACTAAGTCTTAAGTTGTTAAAGTTAGACATTGCACCTGGGAATGGTGTCACACATCTGTACCCTGCCACTTAGATCACAGGTTTGCAGCCAGCCTGGGATGCCTAACATGACCATTCTCAGTAAATAAAAATAAAATAAAAATAAAGCTGCTGAGAAGAGGGAGGAGGAGAGTCAGTGAGGGGGAGGGTGTAGGGATATAGCCAGTGGTAGTGCAGTTTCCTGGCATGCACAGGGCTCTGGGTTTGAACCCAACACTGCAAGTGAAAACAAGAATAGACACTGCTGAGGACATTGCCATTTCTGAAAATGCACACATTTTAGATCACACATGCACATTTCAAGAAAATAAAGGTTTCACCAAGTAAGTTGGGGAAAAGTTTTACTTCACAATCTTAGACTATCAAAGTATTAAAAATGCTAAGGAGTTTTATATGAAAATAACTAGTTTGGGGCTGGAGAGATGCTCAGTGGTTAAGGATGCTCAGTGGTTAAGGTGCATGCCTACAAGTCCAAACAACCTGGGATCACTTCCCCAGTAGCCACATAAAGCCAGATGCACAAAGTGGTGCATGCATCTAGAGTTCATTTGAGAGGCTAGAGGCCCTGGTATACCCATTCTTTCCCTCCCTCCCTCCTCTCCTCTCCTCTCCTCTCTTCTCTTCTCTTCTTCTCTTCTCTCTCTCTCTCTCTCTCTCTCTCTCTCTCTCTCTCTCTCTCTCTCTCTGTCTCCTTGCAAATAAATAAAAAATATTTTTTAAAAAAATAACTAATTTGTATGCTGGAGAGATAGCTCATTTAGTAATGTGCTTGCCCTGTAAGCTTGAGCACTTTAGTTTGATCCCTAGAACCCACCCATTGAAAAAGCTGGACATGGTGGCATAAATTTATAATCCCAGCACTGGAGAGGTAGAAATAGGATTCCTGGAGCTTCATGGCCTGTTAGCCTAGCCTAATTAGGCAACTTTTTAGGCCAGGTGAGTCAGAGCCCAAGCCATGATACCAGATGCACATATTCCACATGCACATACCTATATACACATAAACATGCTTGCACACACACATTCACAGAATTCTACTGTGCCTCCCACTTATTGCCTACCTACTTTTGATATGTGTTATCAGACATTATTTCACCTGTCTTAAAATTCACTTAAAGAAACCAGACTCTGAATAACACAAGGGAGTTTGTAAATTGTTGCTTATAACAAATAGTAGCAGGAATTGAGTGAGAGGGGGCTCAGTGCTATTGGCAGTGATCAGCAATATCAAGTGGGAAGAGTTGAACATCTAGGTGAGGATGAGACAAGGGAGAAGGTGGATAGAGCAAGAAACAAGTATTACAAGAGACTGGACAGTCTGGAGCTGCCAAGTAGCTGTCTGCAAGTTAAAGGTCTGTTCATTACTGCTAGCATAGTGATTTCTTTGCTTTTTAGGTAGTATCTCCTTACCTTTCTGTACCATTCCCTCCAAAATTCCTTTTATGGTTCTTTACAGTTCCATTCCCTCAGTTTTTAATGCTTTCTTCAGCATAAATTCACAGTAACTGGTTAATAGATGATTTGTGAGACAAAGATTTTATTGTATTTTAAAATGTAGAAAAGTTGAAGATTCTTCATTATTATATAGTTTAAAAGGAACAGAGAAAACCCCTCCTAAAAGGTGACAAAATTTCATACTGCTTTATGAAGACATTAAAACTATGCTTTTAAAAAATCATTATGTGAAAATGTTGGCTTGGAAGAACTGCAACAAAAGTTAAACACAAAAAAGTTAATTGCCATTTACTAAGTGGACTGATGACCTAAGCAGACAGTTCAAGAAAGAAAAGGCACAAATGGTCAATAAGTACTTAATGTTCAACCTCCCAAGCCATGAAGGAAATGCAAACCAGAACAACTCTGAGGTGCCATCTTAACTAACCCCAGTGAGAATGGTTGGCATCAGGCAAACAGACAACAGATCCTGGCAGGGAATAAGAGAAAGAGTTATCTTATACAGTCTGTCAAAGTGAAAATATAGCTCTTCTTGGATGCTGTCTTCTTGTTACTTTGCAGTTATTATCAGCATAACAGTAGTTTACTATTCTTGTTTTCAGAAGTATTTCATATCCTATTTCCCAATTTTTAAATCGATATTTTTATTGTACAAAATTAGATACATTGTATTAGTAAATATTGTGTTAGTATCCCCGATTCCCTCTTCCCTGTCCCCAATCCACTGGGTATCCTCCTCAGTGGGCATACTGGATCATTCCATATGGTAGGAGGTTATGGATAGCACAAGAGGCAATATTTTTATCCTTTTAATTGCTTTAACATGCTAGCTAAATCCTAATAGGTCCTATGAAAAGGAGCTTCAAGGCATTCTAGTAATTCGTAGAACAGCAAAGCTAGCACAGGGTAGAGGAAAGAGAAAGAGCCAGAAAAGGTTCCCTAAATAGATAAGCATGAAGAACAAATAGTCACCCAGGGTAAGCAGGCTGATCCAGGATAAAACCTGCCAGTTGTCAGTATGAAGCACTGCTGTAGGCATGAGAATAGACTTGTTGAAGTGTTGAGTAAGAAAATGTGAACTTGAAGGGCATGGGAGATGGCTTAGTGCTTAAAGGTGCTTGCTTGCAAAGCCTGCTGGCCCAGTTTCAATTTCCCAGCACCCACATGAAGTCACATGCAAAGTGGTACATGTATCTGTGTTCCCAAGGTGCCTAGGGCAATGCAGGCAGAGCCAGGGCTCCAAAGCTCTTGGGCCAGCCAGTCTGACATTTGTTTACAGTCTGGCAATTCCTTTGTAGCAGCAAGAGCCCTTGTCTGGAAAAGGGTGGAGCAGTCACCTCAGGGTGGTCCTCTGAACTCCACATGTGCTCCATAGCATGAGCACCCATAGACACTCTAGGCAGGCTCTTCATGCCAGTTCCAAGAGCTTGGGTTTTTCCTTCTTTCTAGAAGAGCCAGAGGTGGAATTTTGAAATATTCTGGAACAGAAAGTATAAAATGAATGATTGGAGATGCTAGTGGGTTAAATGTATCTGGGGAAAGAAGATCAGGACCCTAGACACCCTGGCAGGCTTTGCCAAGGGAAGCTCACTTACACACATGCTGTGACTGTCAAGAGCCTTTACCCTCGACTCTTCTTCCTCAAGGTGCCATTTAATATCTTTCTTGTTTGAGTCCTTTTCTTTTTTTCATTTTCAATTGATACATACTGAAAAGAAGTATTAGCTGATTTAAATATTTCTACCTAAAATCCTACTAATATTTTTATATAATGACTTTTGTGTATTTTATTTTGACTTACTATTACATTTCTTTTTTTAAAGGAAAGGTTTTGCTTTGTAGCCCAGACTGGCCTTGACCTTTACAATTCTCAGCCTTCCAAATGCAGGCCTGTACTCCCATGCTAAGCTATTTAATTGGATTTTAATTGAATATTTTGTGAGTTATAGTCACTGGTTTTATGATTTTCTTTTTTTTAAAAGTATAAACAAATAAAAAGCATATTTAGCTATTTAATTACCAATCTTTCAAAAACTGGTGCAGTGTAAGCTGTAGTAAATATGTATCAAAGGAAAAAGGAAAAGTAACTACAAAATATGTGGCTAAGGTGTACTGAATGAACTACTTTATTTGAAGCATAGTTTAAAAATATAATTGGACTTGTTTAAAGAAAACTTGTTCAAAGGAATCAAAGAAGTAGTTCACCACATTACAGTGCAGATTTACTTTGGAAATAGAAAGCAGCACTGAAGGATGCTGGCTGGGCTCCTTCAGGTGGTGGAAGCCAGCAGCTGGTCTCAATTTTAAAATGGTTTCACCATTCCAACTAGCAGAAATTCTGGTGAGGAAAGCAGACAGTGATATGAATTCTGTTTTTTAATTCATAATAGTTACAGATTTTTCTTAAATAGATTTATTTCCTGGAGATACACTGCCTGTCTGTTGTCTTAGTCAACTATAGACAGAGATGAGGACACAGCAGAGATCAGGGGCTGTATTGAACTTATCAGTGAACAACTTAAAAAAAGAGTAAAGCCTTTTTTAAAAATCCATTTATAAACCAGTGGAAATAGTGCATACTTATAATTCCAGCACTTGCAAGGCAAAAAGAATTGCTACAAATTTGAGGCCAGCCTGGGCCACATAGTGAGTTCAAGGCCATCCTGGAATACCTAGCCAAGACTTTGTTTCAAAAAGCTAACCAAACAAAAGTATTCATTGAATCCATATATTATTTAATACAGACTTTTAGTGTGTATATATTATTAAAATTACCTTGCATTTACTTCTAGATTATTCATGAATAATGTATAGTCAATGTCTGATCAGAACCTTAGCACAGGAGAACTATCAGTACATGCTTGATGACTCTACCATTCCCTCAACAGTGATTCCCCGGCAGGGGTGAGGGCTTCCTTGCCTAGGGGAAAAGTCACATATTGGAATTTCTCTATGATCTCAGATATCACCATTCCTTGGTGGACCATTACTTGGGCAATTCAGTTTGAGGATGTTGACTGTCCTGCTCCACTAACTAAGGACTGTTGAGGTCGAAGAAGCACAGCAAACCACTAAAAAAATGTGTTATAAAAGTTACAGCCAGTTGCAAGTTGCAGTCCTATGCTGTAAATTTTAAAGAGCACATGAAATAGTCAAGAATTTCCTTTTCTGGCTACCTGGTTACCACTAACTTCTTTGTTTTGTCTTTTAGACTTTATATATTTTCTTAACACTGCTTCTATATCAATTCCTACTCGTTCTTTTGGACAGATTTCACTAAAAATTCCATTTATTTCTTCATGATTATATAACTCTGTAATTATAAATCTCTATGACCCGATCTGAACCCAAAATCTCCATGCCCTCTTCAACGTGGGATAAAAGCTTCTTTTTGTAGTACAATTGGACCATACCTCTGTCTCTTACAAATAAGAAAAAGCTTCACATGTATGCTTTGACATGTACCTAGATTTTTTTTTATTTCATTGTCCATAATGAGTTATATTATTTAGTGGGCAAACAATGAGTTATCCCCAATTCCCCGATGCCCCCCCCCTCTCCCATCCCCAATCAGCTGAATATCCTCCTCCACGGGTCATCTGGATCAGTCCTTGTGACAGGGGACCATGGATAGCCTAGTATTCACCCAGGTTCTCCTGGCCCTAGTATGTTGTTACTGAGGGGTGCCATGCCTCTGGATAATCTCCCCCACCACGGCTCTCACAATCTTTCCGCCCCCTCTTCCGCTCAGTTCCCTGAGTCGTGGTGGATGAGTATTAAGGCTCATTTAATGTGAGCTTAGGGGTCTTTGTGTTGAAAATCGTTGGTTTCTGTCTCACTGGCTTATCCGGTGTTGATTTAATGGCTGTGGCTGTGGGCCCCTTGTTCATCCCGTCGTTCTCTGTGGGGTTCCATTTGGATCCTCCACGATGTGACTGTGGTGGGTCCTCTCTTGCCAGAATCTCAGCTATCGGCCTACGGTCGGTTGGTAGGGTTAGATGGGCCACAGTTCTCTCGCTACATCCTGAAAAATACAAACACAATCTCCATCAGAGAGTGAGATCAGTGTAGGTTAACAAATATACACAATTCTAGATTACCTAGATTCTATTTTTAGTAGCCTCCCCGTCAATCACTCCCATAGTGCATGTTTTCTTGGGGGCCCAAGAGTACAGAATCCGGTGCCTATCGCTCTGAATCCCCAGTTCCAGACAAGGGCTCCCCTTCACTAAGTGGAAAATTTGGCCGAATTTGAAAGCTGTTGATTGTCTCCCCCAGACCCAGGCTCCCCCATTGCACAAGTGCTCCTTTCTTATTTCCCTGTTCTCTCCCAGTAGGAGGTGTGGTCAGCCAACTCATGGCCGCAGACTGTGTTTCATGTCAGTGGTCTCTGTTCACTCCAGCTGTCGTTGATCATTTTCCCCTGGCAGCTTATGTAGTGCCTTCCAGCACTACACTAACTGCCTTCTGAGGGCTGAATACCATTCCAGACATCAAAGGGTCTCTCAATGCTGATCTATGGCATTCTGTGGTTTCTTCGGCAACAGGGTTTTGCCTCAGGCCTGGGGAGGGCATTCAAGAGCTTTGACAGAATTCTGTCTTATTTTTAGAACCTCATGGGTTGTCAAAAGCCTTCTCAGCATCAGTTGAGATGACCATGTGGTTTTTACAATTGACTTTGTTACTGTGGTGAATATATTTATCGACTTGCGTATGTTGAACCATCCCTGCATCCCTGGGATGAAGTCGACTTGGTCCAGGTGAATTATAGACTTGATGTGGGTTTGTATTTGGTTTGCTAGGACTTTGTTTAGGCTTTTTGCATCCAAGTTCATCAGGGATATGGGTCTGTAGTTTTCTTGTTACATCCTTGCCTGGTTTGGGAATTAGGGCAATGGTAGCTTCATAGAAGGATGTTGGGAGCCTACCCTCTTTTTCTATGCCCCTGACAAGTTTCAAAAAGAGAGGTGTCAGTTCTATGATGAAGGCTTGGTAGAATTCAACTGAGAAACCATCTGGACCTGGGCTTTTCCATTTGGGGAGGTTCTTGATTACCGATTCAGTCTCTGTGATTGTTACCGGATTGTTTAGGATCTTTATCTGCTCTGGTCTGAGCTTTGGTAGTTGGTAGGTGTCCAGGAATTTATCCATTTCTTCCAGGTTCTCTAATTTTGTGGAGTAGAGGTTTTGGAAATATGACCTGATGATACTTCCAATCTCTTCGGGATCTGTTGTGATCTCACCCTTGTAATTTTTTTATTTTGTTAATTTGGGCCTTCTCAGTTTTTCATTTGATTAAGTTGGCCAGGAGTTTGTTGATCTTATTGAATTTTTCAAAGAACCAACTCTTTGGTTTGTCTATTTTTTCAGTTGTTTTCTTTGTTTCCAAGTCATTAATCTCAGCTCTGATCTTAATTATTTTCTTGCGTCTTGGGCTCCTAGGGTTGGATTTTTCCATCTGTTCTAATGACCTTAGGTGGGAGGATAGTTGGTTGATTTGAAACCTCTCTGTCTTCATTATGAAGGCATTTAGTGCAATGAATTTCCCCCTGAAGACTGCCTTCATTGTGTCCCATAAGTTCTTAAAGGTTGTGTCCTCATTATCATTTGTTTCTAGGAAATTCCGGATTTCCTGTCTGATTTCTTGTTTGACCCATTCATTGTTCAGGAGTGAGTTGTTCAGTTGCCAATATCTATTGAAATTTTTGGATCCTCTTCCATTGTTAATTTCTAGCTTTAATGTGTTGTGGTCCTATATGATGCAGGGGATTACATTGATCTTTCTGAATTTGTTGAGGGATGATTTATGGCCCAGTACATGGTCGATTTTGGAAAAGATTCCATGCGTTGCTGAGAAGAATGTGTAATCTGTGTCCTTGGGATGGAATGTTCTGTAAATGTCTGTTATTCCTAGTTTGTCTATGGTGCTATTTAGCAACTTTATTTCCCTGCTTGTCTTTTGTTTGGACGATCTGTCTAGTGATGACAGTGGAGTGTTAAAGTCTCCTACTATGATGGTGTTGGCATCTATATCTGCTTTGCTTTTGAGTAATTTATGCCTAATGAAATGAGGGGGCCCTTGCATTTGGGGCATACATATTTAGTATAGTGATGTCTTCTTGTTGTATTGTTCCCTTGATGAGTAGGAAGTGGCCATCATCGTCCTTTTTTATTGCTGTTGGTTTAAAGTCTATTTTGTCAGATATTAGAGTAGCTACACCCACTTTTTTTATTATTCCCACATGCCTGGAAAATTATTTTTCACCCTTTTACTCTCAGTAGGTTACTGTCTAGCTATAAGGTGTGTTTCTTGAAGGCAGCAGATGGAAGGGTCCATTTTCCTGATCCAACCTTCTATCCTGTGTCTTTTTATAGGAGAGTTGAGTCCATTTACATTCAAAGTTATAACTGTGAGGTTTGCCATGTTGTAGAGAATATGGAGGTTGGTATCTGAGCTGTTGCTGCTATCTCTTTTGTTTACCTTGCTTGTTCTGTGTTCCTTTCCTGGGGTCAGTTGTTTCATCTGCATGGGATATCTCATGAAGTATCTTTTGAAGGTTTGGCTTTGTGTTCAAGTAATTGTAAAGCTGATTAGTTTCGTGGAATACTTTAATTCCTCCATCAATTATGATGGATAACTTTGCTGGGTAGAGTAGTCTAGGTTGGAATCCGTTCTTCTTTAGGCCTAGAATCGCTTTGTTCCAAGTCTCCTGGCTTTTAAAGTTTCTATGGAGAAGTCTGACGTGATTCTGATGGGTTTTCCTTTATAGGTGAGTTTCCTTTCTCTCGTTGCTCTAAGGACTCTCTCTTTATCCTCAATGTTTGGCATTGTAATTAAGATATGTCTTGGAGTATTCCCCCTTTGGTCCAATTTGTTTGGGGTCCTCCATATCTCTCTTAGATGTACAGGACTATCTCTTGCCAGGTATGGTAAGTTTTCTTGAATAATTGTGTTGAAAAAATTTATTATGCCCCTAGTTTGGTTTTCTTCTCCTTCTTGGATCCCCATGATCCTGAGATTAGGTCTTTTTATGGTATCCCACATTTCCCTTGAGTCTTGTTCACTTGCTCTTTTGAATTTTGTCAAGGTTCTGATTTCTCTTGAATTCTCCTCTGTTCTGTCTTCCATGTCTGAGGTTCTGTTTTCCCAGTGATTAATCCTGTTGGTAAGAGATTTTAGGGATGTTCTTATTATTTCAATATGGTTTTTGTTTTCTGCAACTTCTTTTTGGGTTGCTTCAATCATCCTGTTGAGATGTGATTTCATTTCAAGGTTTGATTTCATTACTTCTTCCTGACAGTCATTCTTATATTTGCAGATTTCTTTAGTTAATTTGGAAAGCTGGTTTTTGATACCTTCAGTTTGTTGGCTTGTCTGTAGTTCTGATATGTCTCTTCTGATATCCATTTGGTTCTCCTCTATTATATTAAGCCTGGTGGCAAAGCTAATAAGCTGACTTTGTACTCTTTCAATATGTTAGTCTATCTTTTCTTGTATGACTAACATTAAGTTCTCCTTAGGATCTGTGCCAGTATGATCAGGGTTTAGTGTCGTGTCTTCCTGGGCCTGCCTCTGCTCTCTCCCTTTAGTTGTATTGTTGTCATTTGGCGTGGTTTCCTCAGCTGGTGTAATATTCTTACGTTGAGGTCTTCCCCTTTTGATTTCATTTGAGGTGGTTGGTGGGGTGCCTTTGAGATATGTGAGCACTGGAAAGGAGCAGCTGAGCTCCTCATGCGTGGGAATATGGCCACTGGACTCCCCAGTTGCAGGATCGGAGCCGCTGGGTTCCCCAGGTTCTGCAAACCAGCCGCAGGTTACTCGGGTGTGGGAAAGGAGCCGCCGAATTCCCCAGGTGCGGGAAAAGAACCTCGGGGTTCCCCGAGCGTGGGAAAGCACCACTGGGTTCTCTTGGGAAAGCAGCTGCGGTTTCCTTGGCAGGGGAAAGTAGCCGGGGGAAAGTAGCCGTGGTTCTCCAGGTGCAGGAAAGGAACATCGGGGTTCCCCCGAGCGCAGGAAAGTAGTTGCTGGGTTCGTGCGGGAAAGCAGCCACGGTTCCCTGGTCGGGGAAAGGCAGCCTTGGGTCCCTGGACGGGACAGGCAGCCTCAGTCACCTGGATGGGAAAGGCAGCCGGGTCCCCGGGCGTGAAAGCAGCCAGTCCCAGGACAGGAAAGCAGCCAGGTCCCGGGGTGGGAAAGCAGCCGGGTCCCAGGCGGAAAAGGCAGCCAGGTCCCTGGGCAGGAAAGCGGCCGGGTCCCAGGGTGGGAAAGGGGCCAGGTCAGACCGCTGGAGCAGGTCCTGCCGGCTGGGCTGTTGTACTCATTGCCTCTGGTGTGCCCTTATGTTCGATGGAGGTTCCAATCAGTAGAATCTGTTGCTGGAAACTTGTCTGTAGCTGATATCCTGGCTATTGCTTGCGTCCATGGCCTGGATCACAGCTAAAAACCCTAACCCTTGTTCCCCCAGGGACACCGCGTGGCTTCTAGTTCGCCATCATGAGCCAGAAGCCCCATGTACCTATAATTGTCTCACAGTCTCAAAACTGTTTCTGGAAGAGGAGGGGTATTCTAAATAAGTTTGATTATCTATTTTTTTTTAACCTATTACTGATGTTGGCAGAGTGTAAGCATAGGGATAACATTTATTATACAAAAGGTTTGGTCATTCAGAAATTAGATGATCAGAATTTTTCTCGTATGTCTGGGGAAAATGTTTAAGCAAATTGATAAACATGGCAAGGGCAGTGTTTAAGTTGTTTCAGAGTCGCTTTTCAGTTACTTTAGAAGCATCTACTGAAGAAGAAACAAGTGGAGTATAACTCAAATCATATTTATTCATAACAGTTCAATGACTTCATTTGACTATTGTTACTTGTTTCTTTGATAGTCAAAATGAGGTTGTTCTCTACATAGGTTGGTTCTTGTGCCATTATTATTGTTGCAGTTACCTTCTCATTGCTGGAGCAAAACACTTGCCTAGAAGCAGCTTCTAGGAGGAATGGCTTTATTTTAGGCTAATGGTATTGACGGCAAGTTTCATCGTGGTGGGGAAGGCATGGTAGAGCCAAGGCTGGGTATCACATCTGGCCACAGTAGCTGGAAGGTAGCAGCAAGAGAGAGCTAATCAAGACTGGGGAGGGGGATGCTGGACTATACGATTTCAAAACTCACCTCCAGCAACACAGCTCCTCCAGCAAGGCTCCACCTCCCAAGTTGCCACCACCTGGGAATTGAGTAAAAGGCTTAATCACAAATACATGAGGCTCTGGGGCATAATTCATATCCAAACTACCATAGTTATCAATTGTGTTTTTATGTCTTAAAGTTTGTATGTTATAGTAATATGTGTGATTTTTTTGAATGTTTATTAGATCTTAGAAAATGATGCCGAATCTTTGTATCATATTTTAATATTAGCAAAACCATCTACTTAACACACTGTTTAGCTAATAAATAGTTTTTGCTTTCTGCTGTTTTTTAAAAAAATCTATTTGTATTCCAGCTAATTGTTTTTTTACCTTTGAAAAGCCTTGCAGTGAGAGAATTCCTTTGTCTGGATGATCCACCGGGTCCCTTTGATAGCCTAGAGGAAAGCAGGGTAAGTGTGTATTCTGTGTCCCATAAAAGAGGAACAAATAATCCAGGGCAGTGGCTGCATTGTGTCTTGAACAGATTGGCAAAGACAACAGATTATCGGTTAAGGGCTATAGTAGTTTTGTATAGAAGTGTTTGAATCAAAGGTTTCTTTCATTGAAGTACATTGACTTAGTTTAATGGAAAAAAATCATACATGTCATAAAATGAATAAAAGTCCAAAATTAAATCCTGCCTCTTTTGTTTTTACTGTTTGAAAAAAGCAAAATGATTTAGGAATGTAGTTTAACTACATTGAAGAGTATTATTGCATACCCATTTTTCTTCCAAGTATACAAGTAAGGACACTGAATGTAACCTCCAGTTACATTCAGATTTATAACTTATTCAGATCTTACTTGATGCTGTTCAAATTACAATAATGATGCAGTAAGATGGCCTATTTAATGAAGCATTGGACTAGATTAACAAATTTGGCAATACAGGATTAGGTAAGATTTTATGCAAAAAAATATTTAATGGTATTTAAAGGAAACAGAACTGGTGAGTTTGTAATGCTATTTAGTTAAACTGAGATGTTCTTTCTGTTAGAGTAAATACCATAATTTTTTAAAAACAGATTTATTGAAGTAAAATCTTTGAAAAAAGTCATCCATTTCTTTTAAATACAGAATTTAGTAATTTGTAGAGCTGTACCATCATAATCCAGTTTTAAAATTACCTCAGAAAAAATTCTACAAACTATTCTAATCTTTACTACTAGCCCAAGGTAGTTGCTAATCTGATTTCAATTTCTATAAATTTGCCTTTTCTGGATATTTCATGTACATAAATTCATGCCATAATGTGTGAAAGTACATATGTATAACTTCATACAATGTACATAATCTTTTTATACATAATACATAGTTTCAGTATTATAATTTAGTATCTATTTTCTTCCACTTAACGTGTTTCTGAGGGCATCCCATTCTATAGCCTCTTATTTTTTAATGCATATGCTAAATCACATTTTCTCAGTTATAGTTCTGTGCCACCCTCAATAAGGCAATGAACAATTTCATAAAACACTTTATGTACACGTTTTTCTTTTTCTTGAGTTGTTTCCTGGGAGGGGAAGTGTTTAGTCATAGAATCAACTTAATGTTTAACTTACTAAAGAAACTGGTAAGACACAGTACTATCCATCTTCTTCCTTTTTTATGATTGCATTGCCTTGCTGACAGCTTTTTTCTAGCCCTTTGAATGGGTCCTTCCACTGCCTAGCTCCACTCGTTTTGATGAAAAGCTAATAAGCTTTATAGTGTTATTTCTACAAACATGAGGAGTGATTTTGCCCTTTTTGCTTTGAAGATCCTATCTGTCTTTAACTTTCAACAATTTGATGATGATGTACCAGCATGTTTGTCTCTTTGATTTTATCATTCTTTGGCCTGGTTGAGCTTCTTGGACTTGGAAGTATTCTACCTCATATTGGGGGATTTCTTAGCTACTTTCCCTTGGTTGCTCCTTCTGGACTCCTGTGACTTGGAAACTTACACATTTCATACTGTACTACATGTCTCTGAGATGTTCATTTTTCTTCAGTTATTATTGTTCAGTTGTTTTTTTTTTCTTCACAGGATTAGTCCATTTCTTTCGATCGGTCTTCAAGTTCTTGGATTCATATTTCATGTCAGATCTGCTGTTGAGCACCTGTTGATTTTTCATTTCATTTAATTTCCAACTCTAGAATTCGGTTTGCTTATTATTGGCATTCTCTATTGAGTGATAAATATGTTTAATTTTATTGTAATACATCTAACAGTCATTATCTTATGTACCCAGTGTTTGAGGTAACTTAGAGATAGTATTCTATTTTTGCCCTGATTATGCTTAGATTTACCTTGTTTCTTTTCTTGTCTCCAGTTAGTTTTGTTGAATGCTAGACTTTTTTATTTCAGTTTTCAATGAATAAATCAAACCTTACTGGTAGCATTAAAATTATTAGAACCTACAGCTCTAGTCTCCCTCACCCCTCCTAATAATTATTTTTGTTTATATCCTCCAAGCCATATATTTTTGTTATTTTTGTTGTTGTTGTTTTAATTGATTGGTTTTTATTATGTTGAAGAGTTGCACACAGAGATCAGATCTTGCCCACTAAGGTTTAGGGAGCATTGTGGAAGAGGGGGCAGAAAGATTTGTAAGCGCCTCACGGTTGGTGGGAATAGCTGAGACACCATGTTTTCCCCATCCCTGCAGAGACTGACTGAGGCCTCCTAGTCTCCACTGGGAATACCAGCAACACTAGACCCTTGAGGAGATGCATTTTCACAATCCTTGATTCTGAACTCCGCCCCTAGACTGGCTGTGGGTATTGCTCTGTCTCCTCATTTAGTAACTCATTGGGACCAAATGTAGTCACTGAATCTTTGCTCATTTTATTACTTTGACCTAGCATTTGTTTAGAAAGCTAGATATCTCTTTCGTGTATATTGCACTAAAGAAAATAATTGGCTTTCATCTCTTTCAACTCATGGAGCCCATAATTTTCATTCTTTTCCATGTATATTTGGACAAGAAATTTAAAGAAATTCTGCCCTAGCTCTTCCTTTCAAAATAAAATCTACAGTGATCTTATATCTGTTTGGTCTTCAGACTTCCTCAAACAGCCTTTCCTTTTAAAATAATCCAAAATGGCCCTGTGTGGTGAATTCCAAGTCAGCCTGGGCTATAGAGAGACCCTACCTCAAAAAACAAACAAACAAAAAATAAAAAATGATTTATTAATCCACCCCTTTTCAAGCATAAAGTTACATATATTCAAAGAGTAATAAGTCCTCCATCCAGTAAATTGTGACAATTCCCTACTTCTCCCAGAATCCTGATGTTTCTGTACTAAAAGAGAAAGTGAACGTTAGGGACATGAATTCAGACTGCCTTCTTCTGGGGCCACTCCACGCTCTACTTTTATGTAGATAATATAATTGGGGTAAATGAAGTTTTATGATTAATAAATAACTTATATTGGAAATGAATGAAAGCCAAGTGTGGTGGCACATATCTGTAATACTGTCATGTAGGTAGAGGCAGGAAGATCATGAATTTGATGCCAGACTGAGTTGCATAATTAAAACCCTAATTAGAGAGATGGCTCTACAGTTAAGGCGCTTGTCTGCAAAACCTAATGACCCAAGTTTGATTCCCCAGTACCATGTACAAAGTGGCGCATGCATCTGGGGTTTGCTAGAGGCCCTGGCATGCCCATATTCCTCTCTCTCTCTCCTTGCAAATAAATAAATAATAAAAAGGAGAGGTAAATTTTTTGTATTCAAAATTTTAAAGGAAAGTATTATGAATGTAAATACTTAAAAGCAAACTGCTTGAACTTTTCTATTCTCCACGTAAAGTGTAATCTATAGGTTAGGAACTTAATTTTCTTGTTGCTTAGTCTGAGGAACCCAGAAAGGCAAATGAAGAGCACATCTGAGTTGTGATAAGTAATTGTACACATGGTCCAGGGTGTTAGGATGAAGGCAAAATGAACTCACAACCCACAACATATGACTTAATAGAGGGTCAGGAGGATGTACTCTAATGTTTCCCAAACTGACTGTATATACACAGCTTTTATGTAGTTCAGGCAGTCAAAGCTCAGGGGGAGTCAGCATAAGACATATCAAAAGTTTGTATCATGAATTTGTATCAGATCAGATTACGAGGTGTTTTAATTTATTAGGAAGGCTTTGGAGAAGCTGTGAGTTCCTTATCTTTAAGAAACTCCACCCAAGGTATAGTTTTTTTATGTCCTCAGGTTTAGCCTGTGTAAAGATGAAACTTCTTGTCAATTAGCTTGATATCCACAAGTAATGAAACATTTTTAAAGCCTTTGCTAGCAAATTTCCCAGGTTTTCTAAGAGTAGTTTGAAAAATAAATTGAATACATCACAGAAAAAATGTATACATCACACTTCATAATAACATATAACATTATAATTCATTTTGTAATGTTTGGTTTGGCTGTTTTCTGGGAATACAAAATGGTCTTGAGACCATTTTGAGGTCTCAAGAATTAATAGGGCTACATAGTTCTAGCAGTTATTTTCCTAACAGTCATTCTAAAAGCATTGTCTCCCATTCCTGTGTACATCCTTCCCAATACTGTTCCCTTCTGAGAACAATCTTAATCATGGAAGAAACCCAAGGATTAATAAAGAATCGTCCTAGGAGTAGGATTATTTGGTTCTTCTATCTTCAGCTTGACTACAATGGACAATTATTCCCAAAATTTATTACATCAGTTTATACTTTTATCAACAATGTATTTTCCTATTACTGCATATCATCACTCACCCATAATGTCAGCCTTTTAATTTTAGGTTTATTTTCTTGTTTTACCATTTTCTGTTTAACACTGCATAGAACTTCTTTTAAGGTTGTGTTCTCGTCCTTTGTCATATTTCCTATGATTTTTATTTTCCTGCACTCAAAAGACACAAAAGTAATCTCTTAAATTATTATTTTAATAAAGTTGTATTTACTTAGAAGCAGTCAGAATGCCAGTGAAACAGCTGCAAGGTTTTTTTTGCAATTACAGAGAGGTATTCAATTAACAGAACAATTATTTCATATAAGCTGCATCAGAGACAACTGAAGATGAAAAAAAAAAACCTACCATCCCCATATATAACTTAATTTGTGCTGTGCACCAACAAGAACCTGCTTTAAATTTCCATGCCAATTTACAACCCCCATACTGTACCAGGCAAGGTTAGTGGCTATTGAAAATAGCACCAGGACAGGGCTATCTAAAGACACATTCGGTAGTATGTTAACTATACAAAAAAGACACTGTACAGTTTAAAAATAAATCTTCCGAAGCCTTACATTTCAGTTTTTAAAAGGAGCTTATACAGGGGAGTTAAATGTTTTATAGACAAGAAAAAAAACTGCTACACCAACTTATTCACCATCCTAATCTTCATCTTCCTCGTCTTCCTCGTCCTCTTCATCCTCCTCGTCTTCCTCTGCTTCCTTCTTTTACTTGCTCTTTTCAGCCTTCACAACTCCTTTTTTTGCTGCATCAGGTCTTTCTTTGGCTCTGTAGGCAGCAGTATCCTTTCCTGCTTTTCCTTCAGCTTGGCTGCTTTCTTTTCATAAGGCTGTTTGTTGTCCACAAGAGTGTTGTTCCATGTCTCTCCCAGCTTCTTTGCAGCATCACCGATGGACAGGCCAGGATGCTCTCCTTTGATTTTTGGGTGATACTCAGAACAAGAAGGCCAAAGGAGGCCTCATGGGTCCGTTGGGATCCTTGAATTCCTTTTCTGTTTCCCCTTCAGCAGAGATATAGGTTTCCATTTCTCTCTCCTAATGAGCCTTGTCCGCCTTGGCCATGTCTTCAAATTTTCCTTTTTCTGTTGCAGACATGGTCCTCCACCTCTCTGAGCAGCACTTCTTTGAGAACTCTGAGAACTTGACAGAAGCATTCAAGTGTTTCTTCTTGTGTTCCTCCTGGCAGGTGTGCACAAAGAATGTATACAATGACATTTTGCCTCTCAGCTTCTTAGGATCTTTTTTGCCCATGTTTAGTTGATTTTTGTTCAGCAGGGCGCACATGCCTTCCCAGTGCCCATCCGAGGGCCCATCCATCAATCCGCCCATCTGGCCGGCCGGCTTGTGCTGGCCCAGGCACTGGTCTCTTTGAGAGCGGGAGCCAGACGCAGCCTCCTCACTCTCTCCACTCTGTAACAGTCTTAAATTATTTTCTAATAGCAATTTTTTTCTTGCTTTTCACATTCAGGTCCTTTAATTGACTTTTCTGTGCATAACCCAATACCCCCTACCACTTACTAATATGCTCTTTTTTCCCTCACTAGTTCTATACCACACATCATCTGTCATGACCATTTGTGGCCGGTAGTCACTTCCGTTTCAGTCCTCTCTTGATCCTTCTGCCAGTACTGCACTGTGGTAATTATGACAGCCTTGTAATCTTAGCATCTGACAGAGAAAGGGTTTATTCCCATGGTTTTCTTAATTGCTTATTTAGTCTTCCATGTGAAATTTAAAATCAACTCAAGCCTGCCTTGAAATATCCCGTTGCGTTTGGTGAGGAAATGTCCTTTATTAAAAGTTTAATTTTTTTCCTGAACCTTCTAAAGGAAGCCATAGAATTTATTCTTTTTTGTTGATAGTTGTTGCTTTATTATATTCTAAGGTATTACCATTAAATATTGATTTTATATATGTTACTGAATTTTTTTATTTATAGATCTGTTTGTGTTCTGTATAATCATATCATCATAATATTAACATTTATATTTTTCTTTTCTAATTCATAATAGCTTTATTTTCCTGTACTTACTAAGACCTTTGGAGATAAATTGAGGCAATCATAGTGGGCATCCTTGTCTTTTCCTGCAGACCTGAAAGCAGTTAGTTATCCTATCTTTCATCTCTAGTTATGGCATTTGCTATAACCAGCTGGTAGAGATGATTTATATTGTTATTTTCTTGGTTATTTAAGTTCAGAAAGCTATCTTCTGTCCCTAGGTTGCTGTAATGTAGGGTGAGTGTCAGTATGATTCTGCATGTTATTAAGGGTTTTATTTGCACCCATAAAGATGATCGTATCAGGATTTTTTTCTTTAATGTTAGTGTGGTAAATTTATAAATTTTCAGGTGATAATTATTTGTGAGTGTGAAAATCATGTTTTTTTATATTGTTGAATTTAGATTTATAATTTTGTTTTGAATTTGTCCATGTATCTTTTTTTTTCCAGTTAGATCTCTCATTGATCTGGTGCCAAGATTTCTCCAATTTTCTAAGCTGAAGGGTCGACTACAATTAGTACTGGTTATTCATTCCTTCACCATACCTCAGAGCATGACTGCAAGACAAACCTGACTCTGAGATTTCCTTTAGTTTGTTACCAGATTTTTGATTACTGGCTGTACTTCTTTTAAGTGACTATAAGTTTATTTAGATTTTTTTTGTTTTGAAGGAATCTAATTTGACAGTTTGCATTTTTGCAGAAATTGACTATTTTGAATAGTTTTAAAATACAATCAAGTAAGGCTGTTCTTAATGGTCTTACATGAGTTTCTGGTGTATTAATATATCTGTCCTTAGAGATCCACTTTCAGTCTCGGTGCTTTGCTATAAAAGTAATTCTCAAGAAAGGGAATTTACGAGCCAAAAAGATGAGTGTAGAGAACAAATAACTTGTGGCTATTTATACATATTACTTTGATAATCTACATTCTTGATCCTTTAATGATCCTTTAATGATTTTTGAAAAGGACATTGCATCAGTGAGTAATTTTATTCTGTTCCGGCTTGTTCCTTTTTAAAGGCTTTCTGTGAGACTTTAGAGGAGACTAACTACCATTTACAGAGAGAACTACTTGAAAAACATAAAGAGGTGGAATCCCTGAAGAAGCTGCTCCGTGAGAAGCAGCTCCACATAGATGCCCTGGAGAGCAGGATCAGGTGGGCCAGACGACGTGCATCTGTGGTCTGACTTCTCAACTCTTGATGTCTGGGCTAATTGGGTATCAGGCTCTAGTGTGGTGTAGGAAACATGATCCTGAAAGTCAGGCTCCTGGCTAGCCTGCTTGTAAACTGGGAAAAATCGTCTTCTCATGATTGAATTTAGGTGGCTGAACATATGATGGATAGAAAACTTGGGAAGATATACCACACTCTTTATGTTGACATATTTAAATGACCTGTTCCTAGGCCCCAGTTTGCCTTCTCATCAGTATGTATAAGATGCATGTAGAAAATGATTTTCAGTTGTTATAGGTATTGATGTCATGTGACTGCATTAAACCTAACAGCTGAGGACTGCTAACTCCATGCAGTCACAATAGTGAGGACATTCCTGTTTCCAGTGACTTTCTGCTGTGATGTACTTTCAGATCATTGTCTTTAGAATCTGAAGAATCCTTATATGTGTCAGGAACCAAAGATGGACAGATCCTAAGGGTGGAATCCTCTGCACGTGAGCTTGATCGGTGTATATTGGATGAAGAATCTAGGTATATAATGCCTAGTTGCTGTATTAACTGATCATTTAAATCCAGACTGTTCTTTGTGAACTCTATGTTGCTAATCATGATATCAACCTATAACTTTTCTTAAACCTTCTTGGAAGCAATGTATGAATCAGTCAGGCTCTTGCAGAGTTAAGTCATTGGTTATAAATCTTGAAAATTGAAGAGCCTCCACTTCTCATGGAACATTGTGGAAGAGGGATCGAAAGAAAGTGATTCCAACCAGAGCCGGGCATGGTGGCGCACACCTTTAATCCCAGCACTCGGGAGGCAGAGGTAGGAGGATCACCGTGAGTTCAAGGCCACCCTGAGACTCCAGAGTGAATTCCAGGTTAGCCTGGGCTAGCGGGAGACCCTACCTCAAAAAACCAAAAAAAAAAGTGATTCCAACCAATTTGCGATATGTAAAATTTCCAGTAAAAATTCTCTTAAAGAAGAAAATAAGCAAACCACCCTGTACCTAATAGGAATGATTGAAAGATAATGAATTTTAAAATGCATGGAATTTTTATTGGAATAAATCCAAGGTAATTATTAATAGCTGTATTTTTATTAGTATATGATAAAGTAGAAAGCCAAGTCAAAACTTTAGAAATGTATTTGTGTGTGTGTCAAGTCAGGCGTGGTCACACATGCCTGTCATTTTAGCTACTTAAGAGGCTTAGGCAGGAGGATCACAAGTTTGAAGCCAGGCTGGGCTACATATTAGACACTTGCTTAAAAGAATCTGTATACATCTCCAAAAGTGTTCCCTGACAAGTATAACTTTATATTAAATGTGTCAGTAGCCTTTAAGACAAGATTTTGAGAGACTAACAATGAAATGTGATAGCGTGTGTCCAGTCCCTTCACTGACACATTCCGTCCTTTGCAGAGCTGATAATGAGCCACACTTCAACTCCAGCAACACTGGAAGTGCAATAGCAGGCGTGGAAGTCGCAGAATTGGCATATAATGCTGAAGATGACTAATAGATGACAATGAGCAGGTCCCCCTTCCACTATTGCAGAAAATGGGAAGAGAAGGCAACTGCTATTTAAAAAGAAAAAGCCTGAAACACGTCCAGAAAAGAGCAAGAATGCACTTGTACAAAGTTTACATGAAGTTTTTTTTTAAGTTATTGGGATAGGAAATGTATTCACTGCTGCTTTTGTCTTTTATCCAGTCTTCTAGTTAATACACTGAAAAACCCTCTAGTTAAAATTCTGTTATCAAAGCCCTCATTCTTACAGTACATAAATTTATTACAGTGTCTTGCCTGTATATTGCTCCAAACGTGTGTGTGTGTGTGTGTGTGTGTGTGTGTGTGTGTGTGTGTGTGTTGTAAATCTCCAGTTATATTCTCAAGTGAAAATTAATTGCATGTTACTATCTGGGTGATTCATATCTTTGTATTTCTGACATAACTTATCTTCATTAGTGGTTCAAATCAGTGAACACCATAGTGAAGATAAAAATGAATCCAGTTTTAAATGTTGACGCATTTATCATCTCTAAATAAAAATTGCTCATTTGAAATGTTAACACTATTTAAAAGAAGATGACTTTCTAGAACCAAAGAAATCTTATTTTAAAGAGTTGTAATCATATGGGTAAAGTGGCAAAATAGTCTTGATTTAAATACTGATTCACTAATATCAAGATACAAGTGTCCCAGTTTATTAAAATGTTACACTTGGTTATTTTCCACATAATCAACGTAAATCTCCATTTTCAGATTTCAGTGGGTTTGCCTCGTTCAGAACACTACCTCTTGCTAATCAAGGCATAGTCTTTTCAAAATATGTTAGAGTTCATAGGCCAAATGAGTTACAGAAAAAAGAAAACAAAAAAGCCATATATAGAGAGAGTGCAAAGTTCCTAACAAGCTTGACTCCTGGCATTGTGTTTTGATTTCTGTACATGTGAAGATGTTACTATTCTGTATTGTGGCTGACTTTTATATATTTAGGCAACTTATGCACTTTATGATAATTAAACTTTTTGTGCCAAGTTTAACTGGTGAATTTCTTTAGGAAGTAGAATTAGCTGAGTGATATATAACATTTCCTGGTTCATTATCCTGGAAGTCTCCTAGCACCTGTGAGGCAGTCAGAGAAGAAAATGTGCTCATCAGCATTATGTGCACTTACTGACAGTGCCTTGTTGGTGTGTGTTGTAGGAACTTGCTTTTTGTTGCTAGTCTTGCATATTGCTGCTAATACGCATACAATCATAGAAGCATTTTGAAATCCCAGTTGGTAGTGAAACTACATAAACTTTCTAAAATCTGAAAGAATCTTACTAGGTAATCTTTTTAAATCTAAGATCTAAAATTTTGTTAATGTCTTAATGTGCATATTAAAATGTGGTTGTTTAAAATTCTGACAGAAGTCAACACATCTGGTGACTGTTATGCCTTAGTTTTAAAAAGAGAATACTTGTTGTTTATCAAAGTACCCAAAATATTAAGCCTTCTTCAAAATACACAGGTATGCTATCTCAGTCAGAACATTTCCCACAACATGCGTAACTATGTTTACTGTTCTCGGAAACAGAAGCAAAGATAATAAACTAGTCTACTTATTCATGTTAAGTTATTCTAGGCTTTAAAAAAAAATTAGTACCATTTGACATTAATAAAACATGGTGATCTTTGCCAAATCCCAGATACTAATAGTGCTCATTTAAAGAGAACCACACACTTCAAATCCAGCTTCTCAGAAGATTATATTTAAGGTTCTGAATTAGTCGTGAGAAAGTCTGTTTATTAGGTAAACCACTATTATTTATATTTATTGGTTTCTTTTTTGTTACTTTTATAATGCATTTTACTCTTGAGTATTCCTTTAATAAATTATTTTTTATGACAATAGTAGCTGTGTTGCTCCAGTATTGTCTGTATGTCCCCCTCTGTTCTCCCTGTTCCCTGTGACGAGTGTAAGCTGAACTCTATTTAAGAGTTGCATTTCACAGATGTGGAGTAAGCTGTCATTCTTTTTCTGTTTATACTTCATATCCCTGATCATCTATTAAAAGTTTTTGTGGATAGATGCAGTGTGCCTCAAATTAGCCAGTATTAATTTAAAAACAGAATTACCTGAAACAAAAATATCTGTGAAGAATTTTGCAACTACTACCTAAGAATTTAATTAAATCAAGTGCTGATTAAAAGAAAATTCCCTTAAAAAATAAACATAATTTGAGATAAGATTAGTGAGTATGAGTACAGACTGCAAATTTTGAAGCATTTTTTGGCAAAATACAGCATAAATGAAGTTAAAACCATAATTTCAATTTTGTGTAACTTGCCACTTTGTCATTTACAAGAACCATCATTGTCACCTGTATACAAAGCATCCAGGGTATGCAAAATAAATGAAAGGTAATGCTTTGTAATCAGTTCTGTGAACATAAGTTCAGGCTTTAGAAACCTCACATGTTTGCAGCCAAATGAATTCTAATCACAGAGTTAGACAAGTTGGCCACATAGTACTCATGTCCTTTGATACCAACCCTGCAGCTCTGGAGACCGTAAAGAAGTAATCTTCCAGTCAGACTGCACGTTCTTCAGACACAGACACTATTCATTGGCTGCTCCAAATGAATGCATATCTCCTGCTTTGCATGGCCAGGGCTGGAATTAGCTCAGCTCCTCATAGTTGGGTTAGTGCCCGTGTCCTAACAGTGCTAAATGAGACGCAGCTAGTTCTCTTGAGGAACCCGTTCCTGTAAGAAGGACAGCAGAGGGCTGGAGAGAAGGTTAAGGACTACAAAGCCTAAGGACCCAGGTAGAGTTCCCCAGTATCCACTTAAAGTCACACAGGTGGTGATGCATCTGGAGTTCGTAGTGGCTGGAGGCCCTGATATACCCCCCTCTCTCTTTCCATCTGCCTCTTCCTATCTCTCTCAAGTAAAGCATTTTTAAAAAGAAGAAGGCAAGCATACTGTGTGAGCCCTCTCCTGCCCTGACCTCGATGACAACCATCTTATCAGCTTGATATATGGCCAGCATGGGGCAGGGTGAAAGTCTGACTCCAGTCACTTGTCCAGCCACTACAAGCTGGGGGGGGGGGGGGGGGAGAGGAGTTGTTAACACCAAAATAAAAAAGGTGTTTCTCAGTTTAAAAGATCTGCTAGCCCAACCTGTCTATGCACTCAACAACATCTACTGTGTATTAGTAGTGAGCTATAAAAAGGGTTAAGGAACATCTCTTCAAGAAGTTCAGTTTGACCTGTATAAAAATAATGAGATATTTGGGACAGTAATTCACACTGTTAGCAAAGGAATTGAAGACAAGTTTTCTTACGCTAAAGGGGAGAGAATTGTCTGTTAGAAATCAAAAGTTCCTTAAATTAGATTCTTCGGCAAACCACATGAGTGATTTACAGCACTCTAGGAAATATGGTGATACAGATATTGATGAATTAGGGAGGTGAGGACCAGAAATAATGGTGAAACAGCAGAAGATACAAATCTGTCGCTTTATCAGCTCCTCAAAAGTGGAACATCAGGGCCTTGCAGGCAGAAGCATGAATGAACTCCAGCCTGTTGGAGTAACAAGTGTCATAACCTGGCCAAGCATCAGGTCTCTCCTACATCAATTCTAGCTTCAAAGTGGAGATGCAGCTCACGTAACCAATGGGACAGGCAGAAAGGAACACACGGTAAACATTTTAACTTAATGAACATAACATACTGGCTCGCAAATATCCTCAGAGACTCAAGACCTTTCCTAGAGGGTAGCTTCAATAACGAGAGCTTGTGGTTCTCCATACCCCTAGTGCAGTTTGATCACCAGCTCTGATATCTATAGAAGAAAAAGATTCACATAAGGGAATTGGTGACAGAATGCTCAACTCTCACTACTTCTTTTCTTTTTGACTTTTTGAGGCA
Organism: Zapus hudsonius; assembly: GCA_004024765.1. Taxonomy (NCBI): domain Eukaryota; kingdom Metazoa; phylum Chordata; class Mammalia; order Rodentia; family Dipodidae; genus Zapus; species Zapus hudsonius. Next base: position 23,260 of record PVHP010000033.1, on the reverse strand, counting down.
GGGTCTCACTTTCTATCCCAGGCTGACAGAAACTCACGGTAGCCCTTGCTGGCCTTGAACTCCTACTTCAGACTCCCTAGTGATGGGATTACAGATGTGGCTCAAATTTTATTGTTTTTTATTGTCTACTCTCTTATACTTTTACCAAGTGTTTTTGAGTCATATGATAAGTGTAGGGCTTGGCAACAGTTTTAGTGGTAGAGCACATCATAGTCTGCACAAGGCCCTGCTTCTATCACCAGACCTGAATAAAAAAACAAAAAGATAGTTTTGTTATTTTCTGATATCATGCTATTTATAAGTACAGCTGGTGTGATGGTTTGATTCAGGTGTCCCCCATTAACTTATGTGTCCTGAATGCTTGGTCCCCAGCTGATGGCAGTTTGGGTGTCAGAACCTTGTGGGACCTGTGTTATTGGGGGCGGGGCTTATGTGTGTTATAGCCAGCTTCCCCTGGCCAGTGTTTGACACACTCTCCTGTTGCTATTGTCCACCTGATGTTGGCCAGGAGGTGATGTCAAGCCTCTGCTCATGCCATCATTTTCCCTGCCATCATGGAGCTTCTCCTCGAGTCTATAAGCCAAAATAAGCCCGTTCCTCCACCAGCTGCTTTTGGTGGTATTACTTTTTTGCTCAGTGGGGAGAAGCTGACTGCAACAGCTGGTATGCATAAATTTGGGGAAACCATTTTTACTGGTAATCACACAACTCCTTAGGGCTCCGTAGTATGTAGGTATTCTAAAAAGAGGACAAGTTGGCACAAGAACCCAGGGTTCCATGGGTTCTCTAGCAGGCATATATTCTAAGGCCGTTTCTTATACTTTGTGTCATGAACTCATATGATGGTGTGGAACTGAATGTGGGGATCACCAAATATTTGACTTACTAGCTAAATGGCCTAATCAGTGAGTTCGAGGTTTAGTGAGAGTTCCTGTCTCAAATAAGGTAGACAGCAATTTTTGAGGGCACCCAAATGTCAACCTCTGGACACCACATGAGCACATACGAACACACATGCACAGTATATGTGCACCACATACACATTGCCAAAAAAATGCTATTTGAGGTGCTGGCTTGTGTTTCATTTTAAAAATCATTAAATAAATCTTGACTTAGAATTAGGACAGAATTCCAACAATTTCTTAGAATTAGGACAGAATTCCAACATTTCTAAAATGGTCCTAGACATACTCCTGCCATTTTGTACTACATATGAAGCTGCATTGGATATTTTATAATGCACAATTATAAAACTCAACTGAAGTCTGAGGAACATTGAGGATGCTCTAGCTGTTTAATTTGTATAGCCATTTTATTTACCAATACCCAGGGTTGTGTGAAAATTCCTTGAGCAAAAAGAGACAAGTGGAAAAGGTTTAAGACACCCAGTGGCAGAGGATGGAGGTCAGTTCATTGTGTGTCCCCAGGTTGGTGGAAACAATTTACCTTAACCTGGATCTTTCCAGATCTTTCCAACTCTCTTCATCTGACCCAACCACCAAAATATCTCGTGTGAACCTCAGCAGTCTTTAACTGCTTCTCTGTTTTCACCTTTGCCTCTACTACAATCCACAGTCTTTCTGAAAGTCCTGTCACATCTTGGGTTTTTTTTTTAATTCCCTAGAACTGTCAAAGAATTCTTATTTGTAATATCATATAAAATTCAGGCTTCTTATTAAATCAACACAGGATAAGCCAGTGAGACAGAAACCAGCGATTTCGACACAAAGACCCCTAAGCTCACAACCTTAAAGCAGCCTTAATACTCATCCATCACGACTCAGGGAACTATGCGGAAGAGGGGGCCGAAAGATTGTGAGAGCCATGGTGGGGGAGATTATCCAGAGGCATGGCCAGGAGAACCTGGCTGAATACTAGGCTATCCATGGTCCCCTGTCACAAGGACTGATCCAGACGACCCATGGAGGAGGTTATCCAGTGGAGGGGGGAGGGGAGGGCAGCGGGGAATTGGGGATGACAACTCACTGTTTGCCCACTAAATGTTGTAACTCATTATGGACAATAAATTTTAAAAAAAACAATAAAATTCAGGTTTCTTGACATGGCAGCTAGATATGGTACCATCTCTGTAAACTGCTGCAGCCTCCCAGTAACAGCTCACATGCCTGCCTGCCTGCCTACCTACCTGTGTCTTCCTAGCCCGCCAAATCCTCCAGCCTCCCAACCTAGTCACATCTCTCTTCAGAATGTTGGTCCCAACCCCCATGCTGGTAACTCTTTCTCAAGTCTTAGCTTCAATTATTCCTCATTAGGCAGCCTAAATAGTCCTCAACATAGTACCTGAATCCCAAATCTATTAGTTTTTATTGTCTATTCCACACTCCATCCTCCCCAGTCCTTATTGAAGGTAAGACTTTGTTTATATCTCCATCATTTTTGCCCCTCTTTGTACTTAGAAGGGGATCTGTTGTGTAGTACATACTCAACCGCTACGAAATAAGCCAGATTTGAAGAATTATGAGACAAAATATAAAAATAGCAAAAGATACTCAGAAAGAAAATGTCTCTGGGATTGATAGTCTCTGTGAGGTGGGGGTCGTGCTGCTGACTGGTGTAGACACATGTAGAGGGTGGAAGAAACAGAGGACTATAAGGTGCACTCAGTCTGGAGCATTCAATACTTGAATACTATAAGGATCCAGGTGGAGCTTCTCATAGGCAGTTAGATTACAAATGTCTAAAATTCAAGGGAAAGGTCTGCCTCAGTGGAACTGAAGTCAGGCTAATTTGGACATCTTTGCTGTCTTATTCAATGTAACTCTTGCCCGTGGAGCACTGTTCTAGAAGGCACAGAGACTCATTTAGCAGAACTAAAACAAAGAAAAGCAGAAAAGCAAGACTGCATGGTGACAAGTGTCATGGAAATAAGCCTAATGGGCCCAGGTGTCTCATCGAGTTAATTTGTTTTTCTTTCCTCGGATAATTTGCTGTCACAAAAGATCATGTTTTCCTTCCTTCAGAAGAAACGCAATAATAGCACAGTATTACAGAGTTCCATCCTTAATCTCTGCTCATTGTAATACAATTTAATACTTAAAACAGTGTTAAAGCAAAAGAAACACAAGTATAGTAAGTTGGATCTCGCTAGTGACCACACACAACCGTTACCAAAAGGCAGTGTGACTGAGATTCACTAGAAGATGTGAAATGAGCTCAGTGCCTGGCTGGTGCAGCTAATTTAGCGGCAGAAAACTAGTGAAAACGTTCAGAGCCGTCAAGCCACCAATTACTTCTTTAGAAACTTAAAAACATGCATATGATATGCAAAGGTTTGTGCCAAAGAATAGGCAACACATGTATCCCAAAGATTCCAGCTTTGACAGGATTTTCAAATGGCTGTGTGGAATCCTAACTGTGCTTGAAAGAACCCCGCTGCAAAACAGCAGGACTTCACTTGCAGAAATAGACAGGATTCCATTTGTACATTTGTACACAGAACAAATACAGTGAAATGATAGTCATGGTTATCGCTACTTAATGGATTATGAATTTTTCTCCTTTTCATGAACTTATTTTCTCTCATTATTCTAACATAAGCATGTATTTCATAATTTTGAAAAATGATTACAAACAACTGATTTTTAACTAATAATAGATATGACTCACTTTCTGCCTCATTTGCAGTAAATTCCTCAACCTGTCTCCAGTAAAAGGAAGAAAATGCCACCCAGATTACAGAACTGTGCCTAAATGAATTATGAACAGGTTATGCCCAGCGTTCACTGTGGTAGGTTTTCATATGGGGTAAAAATCTGGCATTCAACCTCCTGAACTAACGGACGATCTTCACTGGCCATTTAGAGAAGTCTCTGTGAACATAAAATTCAGTGGACATACTTTATTAAATTGATTTTAGTGATCAGAGCTAATGCTATTCATTAGCTGTATTATGCCAATCATTTTGCTCTGTATTTTAAATACTGAGGGCTTGAGTAGGGACTGTCCAGTGTATAGATGCTCTTGTTATAACTACATTCCAGTACAGATGTGCAGTAAATGGTGGTCATCAGAATTCAAGTGCTTTCTCAAACTATAAAATACTAGATATTTGTGCAATCAATGTTTGAGATGGGATAAAACACTTTTCATGTAGTAATTAATAAGAATAGCACAATCATGTTTATATGGATACATGCAGGACTTGAAGGGAATATTTTAGTTGGAAATGAAAAATAAGTACACACTTGGAAAGAATATAATTGGGGATTTCAGAGTGAGCTAGGCCAAACACAGAATCGATAGCTTTTAAAATTGCTAAAATTCAACAACTACCCCAACTAAATGTACCAACAAACTGGACACAACAATTGTGCCTTACAGATACAAATGCATGAGCACAGAGATTTCCAGATTTTCCCTGGGTCTTCACGAAGCTGCCGTCAGGATCTGTGTCTGTGCAGTACCTGTTGGGCAATGGCTTACCAGTTCACTAGAACACAGAAGCCCCTGGTTCCTGAGCCTGTCAAATGTCAAATGTCCCATTTGACTGAGCAAGGCCATGAGCAGCCCAAAGAGCCTATCTACTCTACATGCTGGAATTCCCACTGTGGCTCAGCGCCAAGGTAATTTCTCGTTAAGGATCTTCTGGTCTGAATTGGCCAGGCTGTGGCCTGCCACAGGAGGGCTTACAGAACACAGTGGGGTTTGTTGATCAATCATGAGCTCCAATTCTTAGTGATGAAATAAGAGGTGTGCTTTTTGCCTAAAACACAATAAAGGTTTTCTTACGGTAAAAAGGAGTGTGAGCTGGCCTCTGGTTAATTTACTAAAGAAACACATGATGCAACAGCAGGTGGACTCACTGAAACTGGCAGGAGCGAAAGAGGAGCAGGGGACAAGGGAAGAGAAAGGGAAAGGAGGAGACCATTCTGGAAGGTTCATGCCTCACCGAGTGTCAGACTGTCACCCTTTCAACTAGTGCTTGATGACTTACTTGAGACCATCTTGGAGAACTGCTTTGTAATATGGAAATAGCTTTGGCTTCAAAGCAAGACCATTATTGTCTTGCTGAAATATGTAAAATAAGACATTTAGAACTGTCTATTCAGCTGATGGACACTTAGGGGAAGGCTGACTTTACTTACACATATTAACAAGGTTTGCTTAAATATTTTTTTAATCCATTGGGATTACTTTTCTGAGTGTTTCATGTCTACAAAATGTTTCCCAATTTGCTCCAGTCTTACATTTCCAGTGTCTTTTCTGACACTCTAGATTTAAAGTTGTACAGACACATGTTCAGGTTAGAAGTTGCTTCCAGTGGAGCAAATTCATTTATATTTCTGAGCCTCCGCTGTGGGGGGAAATGGAGGCTTGGGGTGACAAGTATACACAGTGCCCAGCAGAGCACCCACGATCATCTCTGGACCAGAAAATGGCACCGTGTCCCAGGCATTGAGACGCCCCCAACGAGCTACATGCTCTTCTCTGTGCCCAGTTATGGCATCTTGATCCCCACCAGGCACATGTGTTTGTCCCTGAGCCCACTACACTGTGCTCCCAAAAGTCACAGTTGGGAGCCCAGCAAAGGAAGCCACCTATGATGGCATTTGTCCACCTCCCTACCTGCTCTAGGCTTACCCAGAGATGGTGGAACCTTGGAGTGCATGCTTTCATGAATACTTTTATTTTTTATTTGATTATTATTATTATTATTTTGGTTATTTTGAGGTAGAGTCTCACTCTAGCCCAGGCTGACCTGTAATTCACTATGTAGTCTCAGGGTGGCCTTGACTCACGGCAATCCTCCTACCACTGTCTCCTGAGTGCTGGGACTAAAGGCATATTCTACCACGCCTGCACATGCGTGCACATTTAAGGCACCCAGGTGGATAATAAATTAGCGCTTCCCTTTTCAGCCTCATCTGTCATCCTCCTCACTTACTGGCCATTCTGGCCTGTCCAGATTATTGAGTGTTCTGAACACTGTCCCACCTCAAAGCCTTCAAACAACATTCTTTCATGGAGAAATAGCCCCCAAACATAGCCAGGGAAATAGCTTCCTGCTTCTGTGGCCTTCCCAGAATATCTTGTTTTCTTGAGTGCTGCTGACAAACTATTCAACAAGCACTAAAAGCTAAAATGCAGCTTCCTGTGTAAATATATCAGCAAATAGGGCTTCTATTTAAGGACTCAGAGAAACAAGGAATAAAAGAAGTTGACCTACTCATGATAAGGTTTCAAATTTCTGAAAGTTTTTCTTGGAAACCTTTCTTTTTCCTTTTGGCTCAGTCTCGCCTTTCAACTATGTCAAGGGAATAGTATTGACGTTTACGTGTTGTCAAGGCAACAAGAGCTGATGTGGCAGGCACTTTCAAAACGTACTTTCAAGGTACAAAATGACCACCAGGACTACACATTGTCCTCCATGATACAGGGAGCGTTTAACTTAAGAGGTTTGAAAGTGACCATTATTTGATTACCTTTATCCCCTACTTTCCTCACTGTTTTCGGCTAACCACACTCTAAGGTGGTTAATTGAATTTCAAGGTATGAAATAAGAACTGCCTTCACTCTAACCAACATGCTGAGATTCCTGTCCTGCCCATAGAGCTTCAGGAGAAGCAATGGTATGAAAACCATGTGTGCTGTCCTTGGCTTCTGCCTAGAAATGATCTCAGGAACATTTTCAGTGTTCTCGATTTTCCAAGACATCCAGGCCCTAAATCTGTAAACGTTACTGACCACTGTTCACTTGTCTAAGTCCAGCCACCACAGTCTAGTGTCATCAGGTCAGGATGTACTCTGTAGGGCTTCAATATATGTTTATTGTATAAGAATAGATTGTTCCTGGTATTTGAAAGAGCATTTGGAAACAGGCATGAGAGGGCATGCCTGTAATACCAGCACTCAGATGTCTGAGACAAGAAGGTTATAAGTTCAAGGCCAGCCTAAGATACATAGTAAGGCCCTTTCTCAAAAGAAAAATAGTGTTTGGACCCCAGACAATTTTGTCTTTGCCTCATTTGATTCAAACCCTAGAAGCTTGATGCCCTAGGGAGCCTGGCAGGTCTTCTGCTCCAAGCTGCACATTTTACAGACAAAACCTCAAACCAGGAAGGCAGCATGAACCCAGTGAGTGAGTGATACAGCAGTGTGGAAAAGGAGGCTCTTTGGCTCCCGGCCTAATGTTTATTTCCTATAGCTCTCCATGTTTGGTTACATCTATAAAGATTACATGGATCCTCGCCATGATCTGTGAAATGAACTTTCACCAGAGGCAGTCAGGGGAGTTCTCAAACTTGTCCCAAACCCCAGGATGCAGTTCTACACCCTGGGCTAGATTGGCAGAGGATCATGAGAAACATTTTAATATCACCACCCAAGATTACCAACTCCTGGGGTAACTGCAGAAACCAGAGCCTCCATTCTGCAGGCTGAAAACACTGGGTCTTAGCCTCTGAAGAAGAAACACCCTGAGCCCACAGAGGAGGAGCTCACTTCTTAACAGCTGTGACCACATGACAGACACTAGGAGAAGCTAGAGACAGGCTGGGACCTGAGGATGAGCCAGCCGAAAGAAATGTCTACTCTGTGTGGAAGCCATCACACAGGAGAAGTTGGAACAAGACAAGTTCTTATAGCACACCTTGGAAAAAAAATCGGACTCATTTCTATGGGTCTTTACTTCTGATGTCAGAAGCTACCCTCACTTCCTGTACAGGCCCCTGCTCCCTCTTGCCAGCAGCTGGGAGTGACACGATGCTCTCCTTGGGCTGCAGAGATGGCTCAACTGTTAAAGGCCCTTGCTTACAAATGCTCTTGCTCATCCTCTGTGCTGGAGCGTCGAAGAAGTGGAAAGTGCTAACTTGGGCTTACCCCTGTGGAGAGCAAGGACCACTCTATGCAAATACAGGGAGACCCCAGTGACTTGTGACACACGGGGCAGCGAATCTTACCCTTTCTCCCTGGTGACCACCAAGAAGAGGGACCTTCTCTCTATCACTGTGCAGAGATCCCTTCCAAATTCAGGCTGGGCCACCCTGGTACTCAGAACAGAAGTGTAGTAGCCAAAGGTTATGATAATTCAATGTGGGGAAGGCTTGCTCCTCCTTGTCACAGGATCCACAGTGAAAAGCAAACTCATTGAGAGTTAGTAGATGATTTAGAAATTACGGAATAGGGCTTAGGAGATGGCTTTGCAGTTAAAGGCATTTTATTGTAAAACTTGCCAGCCTGGGGTTAGATTTCCCCCCAGGACCCATGTAAAGCCAGATACACAAAGTGGCACATGCATCTGGAGTTATTCATAAAAGCAAGAGGCCCTGGAGTGCCCATTCTCTCTCTCCCCCTCTCTCTGTGTCCCTCCTACTCTCTGCTTGCAAATAAAGAAAAGTTTTAAACAAAAGAAGTTGAGTTTTTATTGTATTTATTGGCAAGCAGAGAGAGAGAGAGAGAGAGAGAGAGAGAGAGAGAGAGAGAATATGGGCATGCCAGGGGCTCTAGCCACTGCAAATGAACTCCAGATGGATGCACCTTTGTGCATCTGGACGGGGCAGTGGAGAATCTGACCTGGGTCATTAGGTTTTGCAGGCAAGTGCCTTAACCACTGAGCAACCTCTCTAGCCTAAGATTATCAGATTTAAACTCTCACAGTAACCTTCCTTAGTGCAGTTTCTCTCACAATACCAATATGACCAAGCTGCACTCACTCGCTTCTAAATTCCCCTCTCCATTGAGGGAAGAGAGAAGACAGCTCTTTACCAGAGCATGGCACAGCCTCATAGGACGCCTCCACACAGAAGGATTTGCATTAGGAAATCATGCTTAGCTGCTGGAAGTCTCTGCAGATGCCTTAATTATTAATAAGAAATGTCTTAAAGCTTGGCTCCATGTTCTTTCAAAGTCAAACTACTGAACGGATTCTTGTTCTTACACACTGTCTACAATTCATGAGGGGTCCATCCAAAGTCCCAGAGGTCCCCATAACCTGTAGTGGGTAACCCCACATGGCAAAGGGACTTTGTAGATGTGATAAGAGATGCCTTGGATCGCCAGGACAGCCCCATTTAATGTCGTCCGTGCTCTGAAGCAGAGAGCCATCTCCTCGCTCTGATCTTGGAGGGGAGGAAGAGCCAGGGAGCACCAGTGATCAGTAGAGGCTGGAGATGGGCAGGACGCAGGCTTCCTTGGAGAGCAACCCTCTTTGGAGCCACCCTGGCCTGAGCCTCCCCTCCCCACCCCCACCAGGTGTGCAAGCACACAGACTGGGGCCATGGATTCCTCCACAGCAGCCACCTCCTGGCCACTCACAAGCCAGAGCAAAGCTCTGGGGCTCCCACTTCCTCCTTGCAGAAGTGAAGGATGAACACTTGCCTAGGGAATTGCTTTCTTAGGTTGAAATGTCAGAATGTGGGACACACTGCAATGTCCAGGCCCTTGAGAAAGAAGGGCTCTTTCTCCAGATCCCCGCAGACCAGGCTGCACTGAGCTGGCCCTGCCCGGTGCCTGCGAGAAGCTGAGGCCCTGGCATCCCAGAGTGGTTAGCCACTGACCTCTAGGCTGAGCGAGGCCATTGGATCTTCTCTAAACTCCTTCAGAAGCATAGCACACACCCAGAGACCAAGTCATCCCACAGCCTCGGGTCACTGTCTCCTGGTGGGAAAAGGCCACTCACTCCCCAGGGTCACAGCAATGTCCTGTGGCCGGTCACCTGCAGCCAAACGTTCTCCAGAAGAAAGTTCCCAGAGACCGCAGGCTCTACCTCAACCATAAGGCCTGCTTCCTGCCTCCTTTAGAGACAACAGCCTCCTTTCCAAGATTTCCATTAATAAAATCCAAACTGATCAGGGTCCCACAAACGGAGATGACGCCAGCAGATTCCAGTGAGGTGTGCTTAGAGTGTCGCCTAGTGGAACAGTCGGAAACAGCACACGATCATGTCTCACAAGGCGAAGAAAATGATGCCCAAGGGAAAGAAGTCAGGACCAAACACCACAAGTTAAAATTCCCAAACTCTGGGGTTATTGATGGGCTCCTCCTTTGTGGGCTTTGCCTGAACAAGTGGGAAACAGCTCACGAAGAGCCTCAGTCCGTTCCCCAGTAAATAATCCCCATGTTCATTCAATCAACAGTAATTTAACTCAGTGGGGGACACACACCCCCACCCCCAAGGCAGGAAGAACAAGAAGAAAATTGCTTGGAGAAAAAGTGTTCAGTGAAGTAGGAAGAAGAAGTGAGGATAGAGGGGTGATTATAATCAACACATCCATGAGATTGTTGAAACAAAAAATAGCATTAAAAAAGAAAATGCAGATGATCAAATAAAATCTGCCACCTGGAAATAATTTTTGAAGTGTAGATTCAAATCCTACACTCTATTACTTCGCAATGTACCTTATTTGGAAATAAAATTATTCAGGATATAATCAGTTACAATGCAATCATATTGAACTAATACGGGCCCCTATTCCAACATGACCTTATAAAAAGGAGACATTTGGACACAGATACATGCACACAGAAATGGGAGCACGAAGGCAGAGGTGGAGGGCATGCATCAGGAGCTGAGAATGGCGAAGGTTACCAAACAGCTGCTGGGCAAGGGGCGTGGGACAGCTCATCCTCACAGCTCTTAGAAGAAGACAACAAGCCAACAGCTTCTCCTCAGACCCCTAGCCTCCACCGCTGAGCCAATCATTTGTTATGAAGGCCACCCAGTGCATGGTCCTTCGTTGCAGCTGACCTAGTCAACGATAAAGGTGCTTCTTCCTCCCGTGTGTAACTTGCAGGATCCCCACGATAGGGGATGAGCCAGCAAAGCTTCTCATCACACGCTTCAAAGTGGACCATTCCTCACAACAAGTCTGTCAGGTTCTACTTCTATTTTCCTAACAAGTTTCTGCCTGATTAAATGTTATTTCTGTACTCAGAGTTATCTACAGTTGAGTAAGTTAATAAAGCTTATGAATGACCTAAAACAGGCCTCTCTTAGATGAGTTACTGCCTCAGCTAAGAACCTAGCTGAGCTCATCAAGGCATTTAATCCACAGCCTAAGCAGAAATAGATTTCACTTGCTGTAGAAGTCTTTCTTCTACCTTCCCAAACAAAACACACACAAAAAAAGATTGAACTTTTGTGTGCCCATAACAAAAATACTCCAAAAACAATTTTAAAAACAAAATATTTATTTTTTATCAGTTTCAGAGATGTCAGTCCACAGCTCCTGGCTTTGGTGCTGGGCCTGTTGTGTGGGAGGAGGAGGAAGGTGTTCATCTCCAGGCCAAAGAAAGCAGAGGGGAAGGATTAGCCCTTCAAAGGCCTGCTAGCTCCTGCGGGTCACATGGAGTCCACAGTCAGGAACCAGAGAGAGAGGAATGGCTGGTGGGCAGCTTGGTATCCAGCCCAGGGCCCCAGCCCTTGGAATGATACTGCCCATTCCTCCCTCTGCAAACTCCCTCCTAGAATTACCCAGAGGCTTATTTCCTAGGTGACTCTAGACCCTGTTAAATCCACAATCGATATCAGCTATCAAGTGTCCGTTCCTTGTCAACTTGACGCCTGACATATCACTTTGAAGCCACAGCCTTCGAACTTTTAACCCCACAGGCTCATGGCCTTCTCATACTGGAAAATTCATGAAGTGTGACTTCAAAGTTCCTACAGTCTTTAACAGTTTCATCACTGTTCAGAAGTGTAAGTGCAGCTTCTTGGAGACATGGCGGTAAGAGCGTGAGGCAGGTGGCCCTCTTGCATACTGAGTCAGGCAGCAGAGAGATGGGTGCTGGTGCTCAGTTCACTTTTTCTGGTCCATTCAGGCTGGGATTCCAGCCCATGGAATGATGTTGTCCACGTTTAGGGGCGTTAAGGAATTCGGCAAATCTCTTGACTAGGAGCACTATAACACCAAAAATCCAGTCACACATTTCCAGGATGCAAAACATTCCTATTCCAAAGCGGAGAGATGGAGAGATAGCAGGACAAACACCACCTCCTACAGCTCCATGCCTAGCATCTGGGGCTCAGGAGGGAATCATGGGAGCTCCCAGGGCCTTAGCATCCCTGCCTGTGCAGCACGAACAGCTGTAGAGCATGCATAACCTCTCTCCAGCTGGCTTCACACTATGCCTGCAGATTCCCTCCACAGATGTCTTACTGTCCAGTCGTCTCCAGCCTTCTGGATTCTTCACTGTACCTTGGCTTCACCTTCACAGTATCATGCAATATCCTCAGGGATTCCTTGGAGGGACCTCAACTCTGCTGCCCAGTGCCTGTCCTCAGTGGCTCTCTGGAATCCAGTTCAGGCCTTCTCTCTTTTCAAATCAATTTCCATTTTCACAAGTTGGATCCTTGAATGGGTTTGGTCTTTCCCTCGGGGTCCTTTTATTTTTGCCCAGTGCAAAGCAAGAAGCTTATCTTTAATTATGCCAGTCACGTTGACAGTTGGAACTGCTTCCTCTACACCCTCCTCTGCCACAACTTTAAGGTTGCTCACACACTTTTCCTTACTGAACTCCACATCTTTCATGGATTTCTACTGTTTCTCAATGTAGATCTGAATAAGAATCCCATCTTCTTTCCAACTAGTCTCTCTCATATTTTGATGGCATCATTTACTTCCCACCTACTATGCAGCTCTGATATAGGTCGTGTCAGCCACCATGAGGGCCTGACAGGCAAGGCCACCTGGTATGTGGAAGACAGTGTTGTGAGCAGTCCTCTCCGTCCTTTGGCTCTGATGTTCTTTCTGTCATCACTTCACCTTGGCGAGGATGATAGTCTCTCTCACATCCTGCTGAGCACGCCACTGTCGCTTTCTCAGAACCTTGGTGAGTCTTGAGTCACCCCAGTGGTCACTGCCATCTGAAAAGCAAAGCTTCTCTAACAAAAAGTGAGAGTAGCATTAATATGCGGGCCTAAAAATAAGTATTTAGACAGCCACGAGGTGGGCCTAATATGTGCATATAGCCTGAAAACAGCAGGAGCTTTCCCATCTAGGGCCCAAGACTTCCTGAGCCATAGGCTTTGCACTAGGGTTTAAGTACCAGGCAGGAATTCCCTCCCATGGAACAGGCCTCAAATCCAATCACAGAGCAATTGGTTCCCCCCCCCCAAGCAGACATGATGTCATTGCACCAGTTGATACATTTGACCTGGCTGGTCAGCCATAAAGGTTGCAGGGTCCACTGCTGGTTAACACCCACTCATGACCTTTTTCCTCCCAAAGCTAGTGTGCTTCTAAGCTGTTTCCAGAATCTGTGCAGCTAGTCAACAGGGAGGAGGCTTCCAGCTCAGCTCCAGCTTGATTCCACAGCCAAGGACATGGAGGCTTCAGCAACAGGGTATGACCATCTCGTCTGGTGGGCAACCAAGAGTCCTGGAAATGGCCCATAATATTTTGGGGGTGTCAGGGGCCTCCCTGGACAACAAATTTCTGGAGGTGTCCTACCCTTGGCACTGAAGTTTTCTGCTCCTGTTCTTTGGTGGCTGTGGTGGTTTGGATATACATGTATGTCCCTCTAAACTCAGGTGTTTATTAAACTTGTAACTTGGGTCTCCAGCGGAGGGTCCTGGGATCCAGTCCAAAGGTGTATTTGAGGGCAGATCTGATTCCAGCACAGAGGTCTAGAGAGCTGTGAGCTCAGGAGGGTGTGTGGGTACTGCTTTTTGGTGGTGTCTCTCTGCTTGGATCTATGAAAAGGGGAACCAGCTTCTTCCACCATTGGTGGAACTTTGCCTGGATTTGTAAGCTTGAAATAAACCTATTGTTCCATAAACTGTGTCTGTTTGGAAGTTCATCCCAGAATCATGGCAGTTCTTACTACTAACAGAAGTTAGGAACCCCTCTTTGTTGAGAAAGCCAGGCTAACCCCCTTGTATGTACTGTCCGTTACTTTGCTTCAAAAAAGCAAAACCAAAACTGAAAAACAGGCATCAATAAAACCGCTTTCTTGAAAGGAAAACACAAAAACTGGTAAACTTTTCATTAGAGTGTACAAAAGTCGAAAGAGTAAGACTTCAAAGGTAACCATGAGCATGGCTGTGGCCCCATCAGAGCTCCTGACATTGACATCCACGTAGAAAGAACATGACCTTCCAGCAGAGGAAGGAAACAGTAGCTGGCCAGGCAGGAATTCCTCTAGAGCAGCACCCAGTGCTGAGGGCTGAGTGATGCCTGAGGGAGGGCTTGACCCCTGTTGACTTCTGGGCAGAAATTCAAACCAACGGGTAACTTGTTAGTGAGACACTGCATACCTCCCAGTTTGGTTGAAGACATTTGAACTGGAGGCACAAGAGTAACTCTCCCATCAGCAGAGTTTGCCCCCTAGTACACCTCAGGGAGAGGAGGCATCCACACCCATTCCAACAAGTAAGAGATGCTGGCTGATGGCATCAGATTTTCAATTTCACTCTTGCTTCAAGTTCTCTTACTTCATTAAATATTCATTTTTGAACAGTCATTTCTTAATTATCTGGTTTTCATTTTATATTACTCAATTATGTTTTCATTGTTCTGTTTATGGACCTCTCTACTAATTCTCTTATCTATAACCCATATATTTCCCTCTAATTATTATCTTACATCCTTTTTTCTCTTCCTGATTCCCTCCTCTTGTTACACATTATAGTTTTCTGATGCTTTAACAATGTCTGAACTCTATTTTCCCTGACAATACCTCGTCCTCCCCTTCATTTGACTAGTAATTCCCTTCTCCATTCATTCTTTTTTACACTAATACTATTTCCTAGCATTTCTCAGCTTTCGGGATTTCCTTCCATTCTTACCCTTAGTAACTAATACCTTACTATAGTCTGTACTAACTGACAACTTAGATGAGTCTATCCAGCCAAGCTATCCTTCATAATTAGAAGAAAAAAAAAACTTTCCAAGATAAGTAGTCCAAACTAAAGGAATTAATAACCAGTAAGCCAGCACTACTGAAGATACTTGAAGAAATACTGCACACTGAAGAGAAAGAAAATCTCATTCATGAGCTCACAGGAGAGAATAAATTGCACTATAACAGAAGATAAGTAAGTGAAGATTAGGAAAATACCAAACACTACTCAGGCAACAAGATGACTTACCTTTCATAATAACTTCAGAGTGAAAGGATGGACAAAGGTATTTCAAGCAAATCAAACTAAAAAGGTAACACATGTTGCTCTTCTAATATCTGACAAAATAGATTTCCACCCAAATTCATCAGAAAAGATAATGGTTCCTTCATACGAAATTAAGGAATAATCTGCCAAGAGGATATTAGATTTAAAATCTATGTACATTAAACATCGTGTACTCAATTTCCTAAAACAAACATTATTTTGTGTGAAGACCCAAATGAAACACATCACAATATTAGGTTACTTCACACCACTCTTACCGACAGGTCATTCAGACAATGGGCAAGGAACAGAGGACACTGACATTCTTCTCTGGCCTCCACCTGTGCCCTTGGGCCACACACATGCATACACCACACACATCACATCATACACACAAAAATAATAATAAACATGTGAAGACATAAACACACACTTATCAACAAGAGATGAACTAATGGTCAACAAAACATATGAAAAACCTTTCACCTTTATTGATTATCAGGTAAGTACAAATCAGATTTGTGTAACATCAAACACTATCAAATATTTCAACATATATAAATATATATATATATATTAGGAACCCCACAAGGAAAGAAAATGAGAAGACAGAAGAATATTAGAAAAGATAATGACCAACATTTAAATCAAATTTGATGAAAGACCTATTCATAAACAATTTAAGCTGAAAAACCTATAAATAATAACTCATAAAGATAAATTCTAATCATGTCAGAACCCAGCAACAGCTTGGGTGTTTCTTAGAAGGTAGTGTTTGCCTAGTATGTGTAAAGCACTGGGCTCAATCCCCAGCACTTCAAAGGAGAAATAAAGCCAAATGACAAAGAGAATTTTTAAAGCAGTAAGAAAAACTTAACTATGAACAAGGAACCCTCAATAATATTATTCACTGAATTCTCAGAAGACGAGATAATGAAATAGCACATTTGAAGTGATGAAACAAAAAGGCAGACATGGTGGCACACACATGTAATCCCAGAATGAGGTCAATTACCACAAGTTTGAGGTTGGCCTGGCCTTCCTAGTGTGTTTGAGGCTAGAAAGAGCTTCTCTCCTAGGAAACAAAGCCAAAAAAAAAAAGGAATAAAAAGAAATAATAACCAACTAAGAATTTTGTACCTATCAAAACAATTCTTCAAAACTAAAAGGCAAATTAAGACATTCTCAGATTGACAAAAGCTAAAGAAGTTTATTTCTAGGAGACCCTAGGAGACCAGATCTATAAGAAGTAACAAAGAGATTCTTTCATGCTAAAATGAAAGGACACTTGACAGTAATATAAGTTCAGTCAAAATAATAAAAAACACCTGTTATAACCATATCTTTAGCTATAAAATATATTAGTTTTGTTTATAACTCCACTTTTGTTAATTTTGTTCAAAATCTAAGTGCATTATAAATCTCAGTTGAGAGGCATATAATGAATGCAGGTGTAACTCAACAGCACCAAGGAGGAAACAATGGAATGATATAGAAGAAAAGTCTTGTTACTATTGCAACTAATTCTATAGTAATTCAAACTGAATGCTTAAAATTTAGGTATTAATTGTGATCTCAAATAAAATCACTAAACTGATCATTTAAACTGGAGATGTAGCTTATGGTATAAAACTGTGTAGCAAGAGAAGACCCTGGGTTCCAGCTCAATTACTGTAAAAAATTGCAATAATATTTTAAATAGTAAAATAGATAGTAAAAGAAACTAAATGAAATGGTATGATTTCATATTATTTCATCCAACAGGACATTGTCCCTGTTTCTTTGTACGTTTCATACTTTTGGTGAAATTTGAAAATGATATACGTGGATAGTGTGACTCACCCCTTAGTGTGCTGTCGTAGCTTGTAGTTGCTTGTTTAGTGACTTGTCTAAGCCAATTCTCTTCAATCTGTATTGTTTGGTACATGTGTTCTTAAAATCTCTACTCTAGTAGTAGTAGCCAGCTAAACTAACAAAATATAAATTCCATGAGAATTACAATAGTACAAAGGATACATTTATTTCAGACAAGAGAAGAAGGTAATGGAAATTTTAAGGAACAAAACATATTACACATTAACTAATCTAGTCTTGCTGATATAACAAAATACCTCAGACTGAGTAACTTTTTGCATGTGTATGTGTGTGGTATGAATGTGTGCATATGCATATTATGCCTGCGGGCACAGGTGTGGGTATGTATGAACATGTGAGCATGAGGAAAGAGGTTGACATCCACGATCACTCACCACCTTAGTTTCTGAGCAGGATCTCTCACTGAATCTGAAGCTCACCAATTCAGCGAGACTAGCTAAATAACAAAATGCAGGGATCTTCCAATCTCTGCCTCCCCAGATTTGGGATTATAGGTATGTGCCACCACATCAATCATTGTGTGTGTGTGTGTGTGTGTATGTGTGTGTGTGTGTGTGTGTGTACACATATGTGCCATGTGGAAGACAAGGAACAACCTCAGGGTGTTGATTCTTGCCTTCTACCTTGTTCGACACAGAGTAACTCTTGTTTGACACTGACTGCCAGACTAGCTGCCTCATTGGTTTTACAGGCTCATAGCCGAGAGACTTTAGACTATAGGGATGTTTGAATAGTGTTGGAATTGATTTTTAAAAACTATGTGGAATTTTAAAGTTGGACTTAATTCATTTTCACATCTTGAGATGGTCATGAGTCTATGGGGGCCAGGGGAAGAATGTGGCATGTCTCCCATAAACTCATGTGTTGTGAATACTTGGTCCCTAGCAATTTGGTGGCAATTTGGAGGTAGATCCCTGATGGAGACAGTGTGTTTTGGGGGGGGAGGATTAAAGGAGTTATAGCCAGTTCCACATGACAGAGCTCATCTCACTCTCCTGCAGCTGTTTTCCACCTGCTATGGCAAGGAGGTGATGTCCAGCTCCTGCTCTACCATCTTTTCCCTGCCATTATGTTCTTCCCTTTGAGATTGTAAGCCAAAATGAGACTTTCTTCCAATCAGCTGCTTTTGGCCATGTGTTTTGTCCCAGCAACACAAAGGTAACTACCACAAACTTAGAGCTATAAATATTCATGAAGTCGGGAACCATGTCTTATTAAACTTTGATTTGAATACATAGCACAGGTTTCAGAATATAGTATTTAAGGAACATGTATCATGTTAATAAATTTATAGAGATTCTAAGTCATACAATTAAATATATAAATTTATATAGATTCTAACTCATACAGTTAATAAGCATAGAAATAATAGTTGTAGGGGTAGCCTAAAATAAGATCCATAGAGACTACAAAAGGGACAAACAAGTGACTGAGCAACAGCAAATATGCTTAAGATCCACATCTATGAGATGAGAAAAAAAAACACGAGTTGAGATTAAGGAAGTACAAGAAAGAAAAGATTAAGGGCAAGGAGAAGCAGGTATTTGAAGCTTTTAGGACACAAAGAGATTATATACATAGAATATATGTAATCCGTATTTAACAATGTACACATTAACCATACATATCTTTAGGGAATAATGTTCAAGACTCCCCAAGGATACCTGGAAACATGAATAGACCAAATCCTACACAGGCTATGCTGTCTCCTATATATCCCCCACCTATGATAAGGTTTAATCGCCATTATTAGATAGATAAGAACAAATAACACAGAACAATTCCAACAGTGTCATGCAATAAAACCACCAGTGCCACTACTCTTGCCCTTTGGGGACATTATTCCATAAAATAAAGGTTACTTGAACAAGAGTACTTTAACACCCAGTATTGGCTACCAGACAGGTGCTGTGGAATATAGATACTCTGATCAAAGGGCAAGTCACACCCCGGCAAGATCCAAAGGGCAGCGTGGGCTTTCACTCAGGACCCAGTTCACCACCTCAAGTTCTGAAACATTCTTTCAATGCTATTCACCACAGGTAGCCTAAACCATGGAGAACACTCCAAGGGTGACGTGGTACTTCTGTAGTCAAAATGATACCCATATATAAGTCACCCCTTCAACGTTCTTCGGAGAAGCCTACATGAGTTTTCTCTACTGCAGAAAGGAAACCCTTATTCCTCCCACATCCTTCATAACTAGTGCAGCTATAACCCGCAGTAGCCCAAAAGGACCAGAAGAAGCAGTCGTCATCGGAAGGTTCCTACACGCCTGTACATCTCTCTTCTGAATAACAACTCTACATTTTCCTACTTATATACTCTTAATGTTTCCTCAGTCATATCTCCCCCAAAGTAGCTCCAACGTTTTGTATATGGTGCAATAAAACTTCCAGCAAGCCAACAAATGTGAATTTCAAGTTAGAGGAGGACTCCAACCATTTTAAAAAGTAGTTTCCCTGACAGACATCAATGCCTGTCTTAAATTAAGGCGATGGGAGGAAGGAAGTGGAGAGATGAAACCGAAATGAACAAACATCAATTTATTTCCTGAGGCTGCAATGTAATGAATGATAGGAAGTTATCCTTATTAGTCCTTGCTTCTGTGTTGTTGTTGTTGTTTGCTTTTTCTTTTATTCTTGCTAAGTTTAACACATTATCCAATTTGTTTACTAAGACAGATTTCACTGTGCTGTATAAACTATTTCTACTCCAGTTTCCACTAAAATAAGCCAGTGCTCTGTGTGCTTGCCAAGAACGGGGAAATGCAGCTGTTAGGATGGAACAGTTCCCCGTTTCCTATGGACATCAGTGGCCTTAGGGAGTTTGTTGAGGTTTCAGGTGGGGAGCACCTGCAGGTCTGCTCACCTTGATTCCAGCCATTTACCGGCCCCCACTGCTTCTAGTCTGTGGGGGTCCCGGTGGCTGACTCCAGGCATTTACAGAGCCAGGCCCAAGCTCTGGCGTGAGAATATGACTCTTGAGGAGAACAGCTGTTCAAATTGATGACGGCATGCTGTGTCCTAGAGCTGGACACTCAGAAAAAGATAAAAAAGCCTCTTAGAAGTGGTTGCTCTGAGCTCGGGCACCACCCAGCTTCATGACTGCCCTCCCGCTCCCGTTAACCATTTCCTTCAGTTCTCATCACTGTCGATGTCACATTTCATAAATCTGAGTTTATTTCTTATCTTTTCTTGTGGATAAATCCTGAGGAAATTTATTTTAAAACAATTCTTTTGTACACGTAACTTTAGTGTTTACTGAAGATGAAAAGGCCCTTGAATACTGAGGCTAATGGGCTTATTTATTTTCAAATGACAGTTGATCTTGGCTAAGCATTTGATACCTCGGGCTGAAGCACATCCTTTTCGAAGTTGATGGACATTTTGATTTTATAATTGCCAATGCTGGTGATTCTGCTTCTTATAAATACATAATACAAATGACAGAAAGATGCTTGTGGCTGCTTCAGAAATTCACTTAAGGATTTCATAAACCTCCAGTCAACAAGGCAACCGGATTCTTTTTTGACAGGATCTGGTTGTAGCTGAGAATGACCTTGAACTTGTTTTTCTCCTGCCTCTTCCTCCAAAATGCCGGGATTGCACACTTGTACCACCACGCCTGGTTAGCAATCATTAAAATCAAATATTCTAACATGATATCATCCAAAGTATGCAAACTTTATACATGCTGGGGAATGACAATAGGAAACTGCTAAATCCCTTTTCCATAATTACGTTATTATAAAAGAAGAAAATTTGTAGGTATAGTAAAGCCACTGCAATTTACAATCTCCAATTGTCTCTAATCAGGCCAAACTCATGTGCTCTGTTGTGTGTTCAGGCCCAAGGCCGCATGGAGTCGGCCGCATGGAGTCCTGGGACACAGCCTGGGTGAGCACTGCCACTGGACCCCGGATGCATTACAGGTGTGGATTTGAATTAATTTTTGGTTGCTGCATGTTCAGAAACATTTTGTTGTTGCCAAATTTTGCATGACCCCATATTCAGTTATACCACCCTACATGGGGAGAGTCCCGACCTATACTTGCGTCTTGCTATTTTGAATGTATCTCTTTAAAAAAAAACTAACAAAATGGTCCAACATGAGTTCCACCACTGTGATGACTTGTAGAGTATTTTTTTAGTAAACATTTAAGAATCTGTAACTTCCAAAAAGGGGTACTTCACTGGAATTAGATGTCTACCAATTCCTTTATTCTTTTTAATAGCTTTCAATTTAAGAGCCTCTACTTTTTTTTTCTTTTTGGTCCGAGATAGGGTCTTGTTTAGCCCAGGCTGACCTGGAACTCACTCTGTAGTCTCTAGCTGGTCTCAAACTCACAGCAGTCCTCCTACCTCTGCCTCCCAGTGCTGGGAATAAAGGCGAGCATCACCATGCCTGGCAAGAACCTGTGCTTTTTATCATTGTTCTCGCATTTGTCTCCATATTGCCAATAGGGGGCAGTATACTGCTTCATTTCCACTTCTTTCTTTTCCTTCAGGGTAAAGCGTCACACTCATGTATAGTGGGGAGTTGATCTTTTCCAGGACTAACCAAGAGAAATACAATGAGAACCATGCATCTAATTTTATATTCCCAGGAGCCATGTTTAAAAAGTAAAATTAAATAATACCATTTTATTTTTGTAATATATCTAAAATATTTCTACATATAATTAATTAATAAAATATATTGTATTTTATATGCTAAGTCTTTGCAATCCAATGTGTATTTTAACACTTAAGAGTTTTCCATTAGAAATGCTTTGTCCAGAGACGATCATAGCGTAATCACAGGATTTGTAAATTCAAGAGAATTGTAAATTCAAGGTCAGGTTGAGCTGTATAGTGAGTTCTGAGAAAGAGAGAGAGAGAAAGAGGAGAGAGAGAATACTGTCCGTACATAGATTTCATAAAGTTTACAGTTGAAAAAGATTTGCATACCCAAGTAGCTCAAACATACTTAGTTTTCTAATAAACTAAAATTAGGCACAATTAAAATTCAGCTACAGTATGCATTACCCACATTTCACCTGCCTAAGGAAGACTCCTTAGACTCACAAATCTAGCCGAACATGCACGTTAGCTGGATGGGAGGCAGGACCTCTGGGAAGAGTTCAGATTTGATGAGGGCCTGAGTGCTAGCACTAGGGGCTCGATCAGAGGACAGCCCTGAGCTGGTATGCTTGCTCTGTCATCAGGCCGTGTCTCTGCCATGTTACTGTGCATTCCGATGCATCATAGTATGTTTCCATGAAGCAAGGAGCCCTCACCCCGCCATGAGCAGACACTCATGCTGTGTGCTTGGATTCGAAGCCTCCAGACCTGTGAGCCACATTAGCTTTAAAAAAAAAAATTCTTCTGATGTAATCATCTTCTTCCATCCCAATCAAATTTATTTTTATTTTTTATTTTTCTTCAGTCTGATCCTGAACTAAGAGCAAGAATAATCGAGTGCAATTTTGTCATTGTTTTTAACTAGCACCTCCTTCAGTTGCTGAGTAAATCTAATTCTTAAGGTTACAGTGTTCTTTTTTTTTCTTTAAATTATTTATTTATTTGCCATGAGAGAAGAAGAGAGAGAATGGGTCTACTGGGACCTCTGGCTGCTACAAATGAACTCCAGATGCTTGCAACTCTTTGGACATCTGGTTTTTCATGGTTACTGGGGAATCTAACCCAGGGCTGGCAGGTTTTGCAAGCAAGCACCTTGAACTGCTGAGCCATTTTCCCAGGCCCAGTTAGCTTCTTTGTGATTTACCCAGATTTAGATATTTTGTTCCAGCAGCATAAAAGACTAAGACAGGTGTGTGAAGTCTCATTAAATTGTAGCCTTATAGTTTCATCAGAGAAAAAAATTGTTGTTGTTTTTTTTTTTTGAGGTAGGGTCTTGCTCTAGCTCAGGCTGCCTTGGAATTAGTCTCAGACTTGCCTCAAACTCACAGTGATCCTCCCAGCTCAGCCCCAAGGGATGGGCCTGAAGGTGTGTGTCACAAGGGCCATCATTGTTTTTTTACAGAATGATTTTCTCTTTAGCTCTTTTCCCCTAGTGCCTCGAACCCATCTGAGCACCACTCCAGAGGACCAGTTACCTACATATTCTCTTCTCTCCCGGTCCTACTTTTCCTGTTTTAGAATCGTTTCTTCTGCTGTGTCGTTACATGCACACATCTCCTCTTCTGCAGTCTCTCGTCTACAGGGACCATCCATGGGATTCTCCATGTTTTCCAGCTGTTACATATCTCATCTCTAGATTTTCAGCTTGAGTTGTTTTTAATATCTAGCTTCCATTTTTCTCCTCGTGTCCTGT
>PVHP010000032.1:102386-257553 GCA_004024765.1 Zapus hudsonius | reverse complement strand
AATTTTTTTCATCTATTTAAGTCAGGCTTAGTTTTTAACCATTTCTGGACTAGATACCATAAGGAGTATCTGCTGTATATTTCATATGGAAGCACTCATATAGTTATTTTTATCCTAAGCCTTTTCATTTTGCTAAAGATGATCAACAATTTACAAAAAAAGGTTGCCTAGAAATATAGAAACGCATTCTCATTTTTTAAGTTCAATAAAGAGAGTGCTTAGAAAGCGATGCAGTTTACACAGAAGAGCGTCTGTCCCAGCCTGAAAGGATTATGCTCCTTTCCGATTTCTAGTTCCCAGCGATGTTTGAGAGCAGGTAGGAGATGGTCTTTTAAATGGTTGGTTCCCTTCTCCCTCGATGTTTCCTCTCTCATCAGCTCTCATTTTGGGAAGGAAGAAGAATGCTCGCCTCTTCTATTTCGTGATTCAAAGTGAATTCATTTAAGGAGCAAGCTGAGCCGTGTGGTACACTTGGTGTTCTCATTACAGAGCTCTGAAACACATTCCCCTCTCTAGACCTGTGTTCACAGCCTTATCTTTTTAATACATTTCCCTGTTTCCCCTGGATGGAGTTGTGCCTAGTAGAAATGTGTGAAAAGTGGCATCTGTCTGGTTAAATACAGAGAGGAAAAAACATATTTTTTCCAAAGAGTCGTGAGGAAGTGTAGCATGTCTCTTGCCATGGAGGAAACCACTTTTCATGTTGGCAAACCTCTCCCCTCTGTCCAATCAGCGCCTCAGGAGACAGGAATTGTGGATGCTGCCTGAGCTCCCAGCCCAGCAGAAAGGGGTCGCCTTCCTGCACTTGAAGCCTGGCCGCCATCACTCAAGAGATATGAAATTGTATGAATTTTTCGGTCATTTTGTTTCCCTTTGAAAGGATGAGTAAGGGACGAGGTCACACACCCAAGCAAGGTGTTGCAGTGGCTGGAGTCCCTTCATCTGTGTCCCTGCTTCCATGGCCTCAGATAACTGTGACCATGGAAGCTATGCAGGGTGCATGCGATGTGGTGGGACAAAGCAGAGTTCTGAGTCTGTAAGGTTCACCCCTCTTTCTTGGACAACGCTGGGCCTCTGTGTGCCTGTCAAAGTGTGACCATCGATGAGTGATGAGTGTGATTTCCCTCAAATAGGTGTGCAGTGGACATTATGGAGTAGGGGCTAAACTTCTGCTGGTTATAGGCATTTGTCCAGGCTGAGATGCAAATGGTGTTTTCTGTCTTCAAACTCAAATGGCAGGTCTGTAAGCACCCTGGACATCCTGATGGTCTTTCAGTAGCAGCTGCTCTGTGACTTCCTGGGAGCTGCTGTTTGCCTAGAGCGAGTGTTTCTTCAGTGCTGTTCTTGAACTCTCACTTGTCCCTTCACTTTTTCCAATGGGGAATGGAATGCATTCTTCATAGACATTGATCTCAGAAAGCCTGTCTCATGCTTTGAGAGGCATATAAACTACCATCTTGATTAATGACAAATAACATAAAGCCTTACTATGGAAGAGTTACATACTAGTGAGCTGAGTAGCTGACCCCCCACAGTACCTAAAATTGCAGAAATCAGAACACTTACTCTGCCAACCCAGCCTGTGGCGCTCGTCTCAATGTGCTGCTGAGCCTAGGACATGGGGAGAGGGGACACAGAGAAAGTGTTCAACTGGAAGAAGTCAAAATCGATTCTTTTTAATTAACAAAATTACACTCAGAACAATTGAAAACAATCTCCAGGCACATACATCTATTAAGTTCAGATATTTCATTCAATTATATCTAATCATTTACCTCTCCTGCCTGGGCTCTGTCCTGGGTCCATCTCATATACTGTCCTGGAAGCCCCGCTGATATTTGAAACTCAATGTATTCAGAACTGTAGAGAATCTTCTTCACTTTCTTCCACCCTCAGCCAGCCTGTTCTTGGTCCTTCCCCCTTCACCTCTCCTCTGGGGTCAGGGACATGTAGATTCAGGGTAGACATCCACTCTGCTGACCTTTTCAACAGCCACCTCCCTCAGCCCCATTCTGTAATTTTTCTGTCCCTGTCCGATGCTACCTCCTTCATTCATGTCCTTGGCACATGTCCCATGGCTCACTGCCATGGTAACTAATTGGAGATGCTATTCATCTCTCCTTTTGGTCCACTGTCCTCTTTTCTAACCCCCCACTCACCTCATCTGGCCACAGATGAGTTTATTTCCCATCATGATATCCTCTAGTTTCAAATCTTGAAACAACTTTCTATTTCTTACAAGATCAAATCAAAAACGGCTCCAGAGCCTGAGTGTAAATCTCTGGCCTCTGTTTCTACTCTATTTCTCTCCTCCCCTCACCCTAATGTTAAGCCCTCACAGTCCCTGTCAGATCCCAGGTGTTCACTGTGGACATCATTGCATAACCCTCTGCTCAGATGGACCTTTTGCCCTTAGCATCTTCCCACAGGAGACACCCTAACCCAGATGACTCTCTATCTCCCTCATATCATTTCATTCTTCTCCCCTTGCCTCCAACAGACCATCTTTCCTGCCTTCTGTACCCTCTGCACCTTGTTGAAACCTTTTTCTGGCACAACACCCTGGTATTGTGATGACTTAGTCAGAAGACATCAAAGAGTTTGACATCTGCAGTTTGAATTCTGGCTGTGTCCACTGATCCAAGCAATCTGAAGCTCACAGAGTTGGGTGCTCCACAGTGCCTGCCATACTGTGCTTCGTCCATGGAAAATCTCATGACTCAGCTTCATAATAGGATTCCCTACCACAATGACAACATTTGGGGGACAGACGTGTTGTCTAATTAATTTTTTTAATCCATAGCTCAGCGCAAAGTTAGGAACATTTGAGGCACTCAGTGTTTCTCGCATAAATAAATGGCTAAGTCAGTCAAGACAGAGTGCGCAACTCTCTGAGGTGGGAATCGGCCTCTGCCCATATAAGATGGGAACAGGGAGGGGTGGGGGTAGGACTAGGTTCGTGTCTATAAAAGGAGACATGCAGAGTGTCTCTGGCATATTCCAGCCATCCTCTTCAGGATGTACCTCTTCTGGGGCTTAACTGTGATCCTCCAGCCTGGACTTTATGGTCTCCTGGCTAGGAACCTCCAGCACCTCGAGGATAGATTAACATTTAGTTTACCTCAGTGTTGCCACGCTCTTAGCCTGGTATTTAAGTTCTGAATCTGTTTCCTGCCTAAAGATAGTCACAGGATGACACCCAGTCTATGGCCTCTTGATAATTGTTTTACTTCATATGCACTCAGCTCATCATGACCCATCATCTATATTTTCTCTGTTAAAATATCCTTCATCTAACTTGTAGATCCTGGAGATGGTTTCATTTTTGAATTCTGGCATCAGATTTTGTCTTCAGGGTTTCTGTGATCTTTTCTCCCTTTCTCAATATCTATAACAAAAATGCTGAGCAAAGATGGAGCAGAAACACCATCAGATATCAGGTTGTGTGACAAACAAGGCTGATCAGCTGTCTCAGGGTTGGACACAGAATCAGAGAAAAGAGAAACTCAACTCTCAGTTATACCCCAAACTTCACTTTACTCAAGGTAACAGAGTCTGTCCATCACAGATTTAAAAAGCAGAGCTTCCCAGTTCACTCTTACCAATGGGCAATTCCACATTAGGGTGGACTTATCATAATCGCAGATACTCATGACAGAATAGTTCTGAATTCTCCTGAGCCACTGCAGAGATATTCTTTCTTGTGTGGCCCATTTCACATCACATAAGTAGTGATCCCTGGAGGGAAGAAAAACACAGAAGAGAGGAGGGGAGTAAGAGGGGATGAATTTCTGTAGACCATTTTACAAAGAATATTTAACTCAGTCAAAAGAAATCTATCCTAAATGATTAAGAGTACCATTTAATGCTATACTATTTTATTCTTCCTTTAGCTTCAAGCACAGTTTAATTTTGAACAGAAATTAAAGTATATCCAACAAGAAAAGCCAGTAGCATCCTGAAGTAGCTAAACAGACGTGACTTAAAACATATGTTTAGGATTTATCGGGTCCTGAGCTTGGCCTGTGGTGGTACCAAGGGAGTCAAAAGTGGTGCTTTCCCATCTCCTCTCTGCTGTCTAGAGAGAACAATACAGTAAGGTCAGGGACACTTCCAGTGTTTTCTAGCAAACTGACGTGCTTCTTCAGAAAATTCTATTAGGGTGAAACTGTAGCTGACCCTGTTCTCAACTTCACTTTCAGATGGGGAAAAAAGTTGACTCACACTTCTACAAACTTTGCAAATCTAAGAATTATACCCTAAAAACATTTCTCAAGAGTCAAAACATGAACCCTGTGAAGAAATTAAGGAACCTTGTAGCACCGTTGCTTAAATTTATAGAAAGATAATTCTAACAGGATCCCCCCACACATACCTTTAAATATTTTTGAAACTACCTTTTGATGTATTGCGAGATGAAGGGGATTTAAAATTCACTCTTCCGCTAGCCTCCCTAACACTCTGGCACTGGATGGTTTCTTTTCTTTCACATTTTATTCCTCCCTAAGAGTGACTGTTGGTGACTCTTCATACATCATTGTTCTACAGTGTCTTATCAAAGCCCTCTTCCCTTTTGCCACAGAAGACTTTTCATTTTCCTGTCGTTCCCCTTCTGCCCTGTGGTCTTCTCTCCCTCCATCCCAACCATTCTAAAACAGTCCCCTTTCCGCCTCCCCAGGTGGTGCCCGTTTCCTGCAGTGGCCTCTGGTTCTCCTTGCTTGACTTCCAGTTCAAGACAGGGACCCATGGGCCTTATTCACAGGGAGTCCCCAGAACAAAGAAGAATGCCTGATACAATATGGGTGGCCTGCTGAATTCTTCTGGAATGCAGCAGAAATCCTCTCCTGACTTGTGTGACCCCTAACCAGCTGTCCTACCTCAGAACTAATATTCATTCTTGTTTCCAGTCCCTTCACAGACTCACCCAGCACTCAGGATGGCTCAGGATTAAACACTTTGAGTCCTACAGCTTTGTATCCCCCTCAGGGCTAGGACACCTCACGAGTTCATGTGCCCAGTGACAGCGTTTCAGGTGCTGGAAGTACAAAGCCCACACACTGAGCGAGCTTCCTGTTTGCACACTTATGGGTAGAATCCTTCCACTTCCGGCCTTTGTATTTACCACTCTTGGTGGCCATGTTTTCCTCAACACTTAAAGCGACTTCCCCATAGCCTGTTCCACCTCTCTTACTGACTTTGAAAGGACTGCACAACCACTGTGTCTTAGCTTAAGCATCCCCTGGTCCATGATGCTTTCTGGGAAAGCCCTGCTGCCACATCCTGATCCACCCTCCTGTAGCTTAGCCAGAGCTCCTGAGAGCTCAAGCCTACTTTATCGCTTGTGCATTCAAAAAGGCAGAGTGCTCCAATAAGAAAATGGAAGGCAAATCTGACCCAGAGCTGGTAATCCTTTCATACAAGCAACAGGCAAGAATAAGAAAAAAAAGAGAAAATGTTTTTATCTAAGGTAATTGTCTAGCCCAGAGGCTGAGAAACAGTTAGTTGAAGCCAAATAGTAAATATTTGATCTCTGTGGTCCACATGTTATCAGTCACAGCCACTGTACCTTCCTAGACTAAAAACAATCCCAGATATTATTGATACAAATGAGAATGGCTATCTTCTAAAGTAGGGAAAAGTCTGTCTACTGCCATGTACAAACTGGGTTGCAGCAATAACTGTCCTCTTTTAAGAAGTGTTCTGGTGACTGAGCAGCAGACAAGAGGACTAGAAAACTCCTTTCCATGATTGCTGAGTCACTGATGTGAAGTAGTGTTATCTACTAGGGCCATAAATTATATCTCAGCTCTGGGAATCAGCATAATAAAGCAACTCTTCCTGATTTGAAATCAGTGAGTAATGGAGTGCAGGAAAACAGCCTGGAACCCCACGGTCATTTGCCACCTTCCTAGCCCAAGTTTAGATAAAGGTTAATGAATCTGGATCTTCTAACTTGTCACTGTCCGTAGACCAGAGTAAACTCTGCACCCTGGGAGGGCTCAGCAAAGTCTGTTCACTGGGGAAGCAGACAGTCGGTCTTAAATATTTTATAAACAGTCTGCCCTCCATTCACAGTGCTGAGCCAAGAATGAGACCTCAGAGTTGTGAAAAACATAGAAACCAATAGCTCAACTGAACTCTCCTGAAAGGTCCCAGTCCTCACTTTAAACCAGAAACGACCACCAGCAGGCTTCTCAACTCTGCTTTGCAGGCTATGTGCTGATTTAACGCAAAGGAGAGAAAGGGAGGCAAGGAGGGAAAAGGGAGGAAGAAGGAAGGAGAGAGAGAAAAAGAGAGAGAGAGAGAGAGACTGCAAGACTGTTCTCTGTAATGAGTGGAGGAGAGTGTAGGGAGTCCCATAGCCCGGCCTTCCTATGGGCCTGGGCTGCTTGTCCTGAGGAGACACAGTGACCGGTGACCCAACAAGAGTCTTTAACTTCTGGGGATGCATCAGTCCAAGGGGAATGTGGTTAATTTTAATACTGAAGCAATGAAGTAATTTCTGGACTGAACAATAGAGTTCACGCCCTTGTGGACTCTACTTTGGGCCAGGAGCTACATCGAGCACTTTCCATTAGGCTCGTGACCACTGAGTGAGGCAGGTGCGTTGCAGTTCTTGTCTTACAGATGAGGAAGCAATGTGCAGAAAAGTTAATCTCCTTGCCCACAATCACCCAACTGGAAAGTTTGGGAGCCAGGATTCACATCAAGCAGCTGGTGGCAAGTTTCTGTTCATACTGGCTCTCCTTCCTGCTGACCCTCTCACTGTCCCTTTGGGAAACCCTGCTAGTAATCTTCAGTTCTGTACTTCTTCCCAGCATAATATTTCTTCCTCAATAATGTCCATGTATTCCTTAAAAGTCATGTACCGATTGCATTTTATGAAGCACATCCTAGTTGCATGCATGAGGGAGGATTGCTCTTTGAATATCCTGCTATAGGGAGTCCTCTAGAAATGTGACCGTCTCAGCAGAACACATTGCAAAAAAAGGAGGTAGTGGATAAAAGTCTTTTGAGTGATACTAACGTTTCTAATTGGTACAAGTTGTTCTTTTGGTATATTAATGATAATTAAAATAGGGTATGCTATGCTAAATGGGAGGAATAATGGAGGGAAAAATGCTACCAAGAGCAAACACAGACCGTGGAGTGATTAATTCAGTGAAGCACCAGAGGAAGCAGGCGTACTGCCAGTGCTGGCCGTGGGCTTCATGCCACCCTCTGCTCTGATAGAGATGCCAACCCTCCCGGATCCACTGACAGATCGCTGAGAAAATGAATGGGTGGGGTGACATGGAGCAGTTCTGAGGGACAGAGCATGGACAGCACAAAACTCTAATGTGCCTCTCTTCTTGCAGTTGTCACTAGTTTGCTAGTTGGGGTGGGGGGTGGGGGGTGACAGGAGCATGGAGTATCAGTCCACTTATCTCTTAAGTGACTATCTTAGGTACTGACGATCCTGGAGACCAAGGGTCATTTACTGTCTTTATCTACGATGTCCCTTAGGATCAGGGGAACAGGGGTGGGGTACGTTATAAGCTGGGTATGATGGGCCAGGAAGCTAGTCAGCAGATACTGGGTGAGGTCACCTCTCCAGAATACACCCTCTCCAGTCCTCTGGATTGAACTCACAGAATTGTTAGACTGCTGGGAAGAGAGAAAAAGTGGGATTTCTCTGTAGGGTTATTTTGAAACTTATCCTTGAAGCTAGGTGTGAATTCCTATGGCACACATATTCACTGACACCCAGAAAGCCTTATCCATCCATCCATCTGACCATCCACTTTATTAATTTATTCTACAAGTATTAGCAGACACCATGTCCCAGTCACCTTACTAGGAACCAGAGGTACCCTGTAGATCTTGCCTTATTTCAACTGGTACAGTAAGCACTGCTCTAAATAAAAGTTAAGAGTTTTATTTCTTTTTAAATTACATGCCATTTACTTTCAAATATTTTGGGGTCTTCAATTCCCACTGTGAGTAGTCAATGCATATCAATGGCTTACCTAACCTAATCCTGAATCTATGTGGGTGGTGGAGTGGCTCCCCCCCCCATTTCAAGCTTTGGCCTGGTTATTGGAAGAGTGTCCTAGGTGCCCTTCTCACTTGTGATCAGAACAACCATGTTCTACCCATTGCTAATTCCTAACAAGCCTGCCTCACCATCTCGTCTCGTAGTGTGGACTTGCTGCGGTATGTAAGACCAGGAAAATGAGTGAGGAGAATGAGGCCTATGAAGGAACAGACATCTGATGTTGTCTGGGTGCCTACTGGGGGAACCAGTGAGTCACCGGGGTGCTGTGGTCCTTCAGGACCTTGGCCCAAGAACAGGACATAGAAGCTCCACATATAACACTTCCCTGTGGTAGTTCCTAAAGCAATATTTTGGTCATATGTGTTCCATTAAAAAAAAATCCCCAGTGAATGAGCCAGTCGCCACCACGAATTTAGCTTAAAGAAGTACAAAGAACAAAAGATTAATGATTAATTCGCAGAGGGCAAAAAAACGAAGCCCTTAGAGCAGTTAGGTTTTCTGACCTGGCACTTTACCACTGTGCCTTAAAGTGATTCTTTTGGGAATGATTAATTTTCTTCATGTACAAAACAGCTGTGAAAATTACACCATAAGGTGCATGTGCAGAAGAAATGAGACAGCAAGGGACAGAGCACTGTGCTCAGTCCCAGCACATAGAAAGTATTCAACACCATTAAATCTAATTATTCAATTGTTTGGTCCCTGTAAGCAGAGACCTTAGTCCTCCTGCTGCCATGTTGTACACTAAATCTGGGTGATTACAGCAAGGTCTTTTCTCTCTCAGTGGACCAGCAAACATCCACCTGTGTTCTGGAATTTCAAATGAGTTCAGGTCCTGTGAGGTCAGCCTGAGACTACATAGTGAATTCCAGTTCAGCCTGGGTTAGAGAGAGACCCTACCTCAAAAACAAAGCAAACCAAAACAACAACAAAAGTTAGAAGAATAAAACAGAGAAATTAAAAAATTAATTATAAATCACCAGTGCGGTCTCAAGCTGCCTCCACTTGCGATTCACACAAGGCTCATCTTGGCCGCAGACAGATATTGGTCATAGACTCAGAGGTCACAAAGCACACCCAGGCTTTCCCTGGACAGCCTAAGCTTCCTCACACCCCGAGCTTCCACCGCAGTGCCTCCCTCCTCTCTGCCTGGCAGGACAGCCACCTGCCATCATGCATGCTCTTGGCCAAGTCATGGAAAACCCACCTCGCCTCCTTGGAATGCCTCCAGCCAGTCATTAATACCTGTCACTTCACTATTATAGCCATTTATCAGAAAGCTTCCTATTTTCTCCCTGACAAGAAGCTCTAGAAGGGTATAGGCTCCTTGTATGCATATTTGGGAGTATAAACAGTGGTGTTCAATCAGTGTTGATTAAAGAGATGGCTGGTTGGGACCAAACAGTAGGTTTTTAAAACCTTTGGGTAAAAAATTATACCAATGAATAAATTCAGGGGAAACTGTTTCTTTTTCAATTTACTGATAAAAATTCCCCAAGTGCATGGATTAAAATGGTTATTTCTATCTAAACGAATGCATTAGAAAGCACAAAGCAAAAAAGAATAAAAAAAGAAAGCACAAAGCAACAGTGCAAACCAGCCTGATGTCATTCCAGAGGAACTGGGTGTGCCCCCATTGTTCTGATGACCCTTGAGGCATCTGAGGGCCAGAGCTATTTTCACAAAGAGGGAGCAGGGCTCTGCTTTGCAGCCCTTCCTCCCTAGCAGAGGGACAAGCTGGAATTGAGACCCCCACTTGGTCTTGCTCTTGACTTCTAGTTCTCATTTTCTGGTCTGCAAAACAGGTA
The DNA here is from genome assembly GCA_004024765.1 of Zapus hudsonius. NCBI lineage: Eukaryota > Metazoa > Chordata > Mammalia > Rodentia > Dipodidae > Zapus > Zapus hudsonius. The sequence continues at coordinate 247,707 of PVHP010000032.1, read as the reverse complement.
AATAATAGGAACTGTTGGAGGGGAACTTACTTTAAGTGTACTAAGATAGAGTGTGTGCTGAAGTCCATGCACATAGTGAGTGTTCAATACACACTAGCTGCTTCTTACAGCCCAAATCAGCAGAAATAACAGAATTAAATAAGGAGCTACTTGTAGCCAAAAATTGCAGCCAATACAGTTTCTTTACAGGAATATGAATACAGGTCTGATGGTGCTTCATGCAAGAGTTCACACTTCCAGGATTATTTAACCAAGTGAAACCCTGGGGAATAAGCAACCAAATCTGGATTTCTCAAATTTGGTCCACAGTTTATTTTTATTTGTTTGTTCGTTTTTTATTGCCCCAACTATTTTGTGGTCCTCATCCCACACCTCCCATTTTTCTTCCCTCCCTCCCCAGTCCTCCCTGTAATTCCTCTGGGCCTTAGCCCTTCCTCTGCCAGCACCGCCCTGCTGTTACCCTGTGGACAGATTCCTCTCTAGCTTCACATCTCTGATCACAGGTCATCAAATCACAAGGGTCTTTCAAAGACTTCCCTTTAGCAGTCCCATAATTTTTTGTCAGCTTTGATTTTCTTCCCAATATTTATCACCACCTGGCACTTTATAGCATTGTTTATCTGGTTTTCATCTCTCTCCTCTGATTTGAGTGGCGGCTCCGTGACACCTGGTTCCTCTGTTGGCTGTGTCTGCCCATCACTGGAATTGTGCCTCATCTGAAGGTATGAAGTATAGGCTCAAGAGAGAGCTTCTGACTGAAAGAAAAGAATGGCAGCCTGGATATCAGCAAACTGCTGAGACTGCCACTTGTGTTGGATATGTTTTCCTAAACAAGTGTGACACTGTCCACAGCCCAAGCACCCAGATGAGTATCTTACCCAGTGGACACTGAGTCCGGAGCCAAGATTTGGATGGAAGTCGCATTGGAGGTTGAACTGAGAGACTCTGTATTTACAATAAAGAACTTTACAGTTGGATTCACAGCTCCTGCCTAGAGGGGGAAAAACAGAATGTGTTGATTAAAAAACATTACATACGGGGCTGGAAAGACTTCTCAGTGGTTAAAGGCACTTGCTTGCAAAACCTGAAGGTCTGGGTTCAAATCCCCAGTACCCATGTAAAGCCAGATGCACAAAGTGGCACATGTGTCTGGAGTTCATTTGCAGTGCTGAGTCCCTGCTATACCCATTCTCTCTCTTCTCTCTCTCTCTCTCTCTCTCTCTCTCTCTCTCTCTCTCTCTCTCTCTCTCTCCTTGCAAAAGTAATATATATATAAATCATTACATAGATTTAAAATTGCATAGTAATGATTGGATCAAGTCCATAAAATTGTAAAATTAAGCACCATCAAAATATCCCAGCATTCGGGAGACAGAGGTAGGAGTATCACCATGAGTTCGAGGCCACCCTGAGACTACATAGTGAATTCCAGGTCAGCCTGGGCTAGAGCGAGACCCTACCTTGAAAAAAAAATAATAATAATAATAGAGATTTGGGAAATATGATCTTATCACGTTCAGTGGGAAACACAAGTTTATGTGTGCACAAATGTTCACACTTGAAGGTCAATGTATTCTTACTTGAATAATGACTATCTGTGTGTTCATAATTTATGTAGTTTGGCAGTGAGGATTATCTTCTTAAAATCAAGTCCATCATTTGTAAGTACATCCTCATTCCACAGGATAAAAGTTTTTTGGTGGCTTTACTGTTCTTGCCAATTGCTCAGTCCACCAGGAAAATTAGCTTTTGAGTCCAGAGCCAATGATGCAAATGAGGCCAGCACCATTTCTGTCCCTAGCCCAGGCTCACCCTGCTTGTGCTTCACAGTAAATATTATGACAGAAGCCTGCAAACCCTTTGAAATCTGCACTCAGCTCTTCTATTGACAGATTAGTTAGAAATAATATGATATTTTTAGTGAGAACACTTTATGGAGATTTTTGCCAGTTTCACTCATCAGAAAATAACATTCAACTGAAAACATATCTCCATATTTAGTTTCAAATCTTTTTTTTTCCTTTTAACTTCCTCTCCCTTCCGAAAATGGCAGCTCTTCATAAAGCAAATTAAGTGAGCTGGTAAAAATAAGAATTCTGTTTTTACAAATCACTTACAGCAAAAACATTTTGTTAGATTTTCCTGTAGACGATGCTGTGGCCATTATTATTATGACACTAGTGAAGAATCCCTTTAAACTCCTTCTTCCCTGGCTTATATGCTGAACACAGCCCTTCAGTTTAATGCACACATATCCTGGATGACAGAAACAATCTTGAAACCCAAGCAGTGATGCCGCTACCACAAACGTAGACCCTGCAAAACCCACCTCAGTGCCAAATTATAACCAAACCACCAAAACTAGTCACACACTGTACCCTGCTAATTAGTAATATAATCCGATATAGAACCAGGCTTTTCAACTTCATCTCGGGCTCATTCCAACTTCCCCAAATGAGATGAGCTTCTGATTCAATTACAGCCTCCTTTCCCCTTCATTCAAACGGTTCCTACCCCCTCCCCTACCTCTTTCAAAAGCATTTTTCACCATCTTTTTCTGCTTGTCATTTCTCAAAGTTTTTGGAGAAATTACAAAACCTTAAATCACACTCTTTCCTAGGATAATAAAAATACTTTAAAATTGCCAGATGCTGTTGACTTCAGCAAGAGTAATCACAGCAAGCTGTTGAAGAGAGCCTGACAATATTTTCATTAGCAGGAAGGGATTAAACGCAACCATTCTCTTCCCATCAAATCACAGAACCACTATGCGAAGGAATGGTGACACAGACCTTTGGATAGGGGATCAACACCGTCTTTGGGTACTGCAGTGACTCATCAGAGTAGAAGGAATATTCAATAAAAGGGACGCCTGTGTCGTTAAATTGGGCATATGCTAAAAACGTGCTCTTTGGAGACCACCACAGAGCGGAGTAGGCACCGAAGACTTCCTCTGAAAAAGACAGAAATTGTTCTGTTTCAAGAAGGAGCTGATAAATTGGCTTTGGCATTCAAAATATTGTTCTCATTAGCTTTAGTAATTACAGTAGAGTTCAACTAATGAAACACTTCACATTTGCTGGGCTTCCAAAAATCAAAGTAATACAAATGAATAAAAATAAAATAGTCAGAGATATGTCTAGATTGTAAAAATAAGTCACCCATTGGACCATTTTAGAATATTTTAGCATGCAATATTTAATATAAGCTCTACATATTTTTTTCTCTTTATCTTGTAATCCTCTAAATTTATGCCTCAAAACATACTAAAAGTAAATTTCACACAGGAGGCTGATTTTCCTTTCTAATTTTCAAACAGTCAACATGCCAGCATATTCTCCCCAACTGGGCTGAGTTTGTACTGAGCCCGAAGGGTACTGGTGGGTGGTGTGTAGCTCTAGGCTATCAAACCAATATGGTGCCCAGAGTTTACTACTTCTGGCACAAATAAGGTGTGGGAAGGATGGATTTAGAATGGTAAGCGCTCCATGAACCCCGACTGAGAAACATCTCTTTGGCTCAGATTAGAAACTACAACCTCCCCTGAGTTAACCCCCTCCTCTGATGGGAAGAGAAGATGGTCAAAGAGGGAAGGGAAGGGTGGCATTTTGTTTCAAGTACATGGCTGGACATATTTGCCATCTCTGAAAAGGTAGCTCCCCTGCCTCTTAAAGTCACAAATCCTCTCTGAGCGCCTGGTGTGGAAGAGTCGCTGGGCTAGAGTTTGGGCCAGGACTTCCTGCAAAGGCTCATGTGTTAAAGTACTGCTTACATGTCAGCTACGGTGTTACTGGAAGAGGGTGGCAATCTTAGGAAGGGAGGAATCATGGGAGGAAGTCAGGTTATTGGAAGTGTGCTCCTGAAGAGGATATTAGGACTCTGACTCCTTCCTCTCTTTCTGCTTCCTGACATGCATGAGCAGAGAAGCTTCCTGCTCTCCATGCTCCTAGTGGGATGTACCATGCTGCTACGGGAACATGTAGTCCATGATCTCTGACTACAACATGGTTGTGTAGTCAGAGACCATGGACTAAAGCCTCTAAAACCACGAGCCTAAGTAAGTCTGCCTCCTTTAAACTGCTTACTCAAGTATTTTGTCCTAGTGATCAAAATCTGAAATACAGGTGGTTAGTTACTCCTATTGTTTCTGTGACACAATACATGACAGTAAATGATGAATGGGAACAAGTATTTATTTTGGCTCTCAGTGCCAGGGGAGACTGTCCATCGAGACAGGGAAGCCATAGTTACAGGCGCTCAATGTAGCTGGTCACAGTGGGTCTGTTGCAGTCAATGAGCAGAGAGCAATGAAAACTCATGCTCAGCAAGCTCGCTCTTATTATTTAGCTCAAAACTCCATCCATTGGATGGTGGCATCCACAGTTAGGGCAGATCTTCCCACTTTCCATAACCTATCTAGAAACTCCCTCACAGATATGCTCAGGGTTTTGTTTCCTGGATGATTCTAGATCATTTCATTTTTGACAAGATTAACCACCACAAGTAGAGTTGGTGGATAATCCTTGTCTCAAGTGATGATGTAAATTATAAACATAAATACAAGTGCATAGATATTACAATATTAGGGTTACAAAATGGTGTACCTCTATCAGTTTTCTGATGACTATAAATTGCAGGAAAGTGCATTTTCACTAACAATAGTGGCCACAGAGAGAAATATAATAATAGTAACGAAATAACAACTATAATGAACATCTAATATTTAATGATTGCTATGTGATAACAATTGGCATTTATCGACAGTCTTCATAATAACCCATTGTACAGATGAACAGAAGGAGGCAGTGTGAAAACGAATTAAATGTTGCTTTGAGTCACATGTCTAATAGAGAGTAAAGAATTTCCAGGCATGGTGGCACACACCTTTAATTTCAGCACTCGGGGACTGAGATTAGGAGGACCACCTAGAGTTTTAGGCCAGCCTGGATGTACAGAGTGAGTTTCAGATCAGCCTGGGCTAGACCCTACCCAGAAAAAATATATATACCTAACACCCCCAAAACCAAATTAACTCATACCTATCAAATATGAGCCCACGTCCATTTCATATGGCCCCTTTATTCCAGTATTTCTAATTTAGAAAAACTATTCCCTGACAAGGCACCTTATTCCCCCTCTAATGGCTTCATACATGTATCACTGAGTTACATTTGTGTAACCATTTAGAATTCACGAAACACATCTAATTTGGTCTTCACTAAGATCCCAAAGTAAATCTATTCATAGCCTATCTCATGGGGAAGAAAACTGATGCTTCAAGAGATTAAATGAAATATCTAAGTCAAGAAACAGACCTCACGACTGAGAACTTCCTCACATACTTTGTTCATATCTAATTCCTTATAGCATCTACACACTAATTCTAATCTACAATATACCTGTAATGATATAACATTACTATACTTAGAACAATGTTTTGGTTTTAAAATGATTATAAATAAAAGTAGCAGGTAGTGATTATGGCTGAGGTTATATTTAGTTTCATGTTCGTTTGAAAGGCAGGGCATAAAGCCTATAAGAACGCCTTGTTCTTACATGGAAAGGCTCAGCTATGAACATCAAAATGAAAATCTCTCCAGCTACGATCTGCCTTATAGAAGATATTCTGAATGTCTTGGCTCTTAGTAAAATACCCAGCTGTTCCTGAGAGACCACAGCTTGGGGAAGAGGCTGATGTGAAAATCCTACATGCTATGCAGTCCAAGTACGAAAGAACTTATAAACTTTAATCAAAAACTTATTTCTGGACCATGCAACTCATTTGTCTTAACATGGTTTTGGGGTGTTTTTGTAATTTATTCATTAATTGAACTTGAATTGGCTAGCAATCAAAATTAAATAATAAAGTGAAATAATTTTTAACTTTGAAGAAGAAATAATAGGATAAAATAAAAATGAATCTTTCTAAATCACATGAGACCCCTTCATGAAGAGTCTGTAAAACCCTCAAAGTGCCTTCTCTTGGCAACTATACACAATGAAAATGTTTTCTAAGTTTCAAAAATATTTTCCTAATGCTTTCTAAAACACTTTGTCCTAAAAGAGAGAAGATTACTTTTTAGCATTTTAACTATTGTTTTCTACTTATTTTTCCTTGAACTTTGGAATTATTTTTGTCTTCTTTTAAAACTTCTGGGTTAGGTAGTTCTTTTTAGAGAAACATTTGATATCAATCTGGAAGCTTTTATGCCCCAGTAAAACCAAAAGAGCTACCTACACAGAAAGGCCCTTTGAGGAAGTCCACCGAGGACAAATGGAGCATTGTGAGACAATGGGGACAGATGCAGAAGTAGTTACCACCAAGAAATTCTTGTCTCTGTGACACCTGGTATTGTGAGTTCTAAGAGAAATCTCATGACATGCTACATATGCAACTTTTAAAAGTCTTACTGATATCCCCTTTTAAAAATGAATAGATATACTTAATATTTTAAAACCTATATATTTCTGATTAAAGTCTTTGTCAATACCTTCATAAACCCAGTCGGTTATTCCGTTATATATTACATCATGTTTTCCAGTGAATGTGATCCGGTGACTTGGTAAGTTTGGTTCAATTTTAACATAAATGTCATTGTTCCAAACATATGCCTAAAACATGAAAAATAAAACATATTAGTAACAATAATAACATGTCATAAAATATTTTACCTTGGAATCTTAAAATATGAAAGCATGAGGATTACCCTAGAGAGGCAATTTGAGAAAAAAGAGTCATTTACTCCCTCTTTCCCATTCTTCAATTACAGATATATTAACTGTATTGCCCAAATAATAAAAAAAAACATTACTGTTATGTTCAAATGAAGAGTTTTAAAACTCCGACTATTTAGAGGCAAAAGTGTACAAGAAGACCTAAAATGCCAACCTCCTGACCAGTAGGATTCTTGAACATGTATTTCTGTGTGGGGAGGATTAGTGAAGGGAATGCAGTTAGTTGAATTCTTGGGAGAAGGAAGTTAACATTCCATCTTGTTATTTAAATTCTTTTGGGCTTCTAACATTCTTCTAGCATCATGGAATATAGAAGCTTATCTGCAGTGATTTCAAAGGTCACCCACCTAATAGAAAGCTAGTCTGACTCCAAATTATCTAAGCCCAATGAACAAATGGAACTTATGTTTAATAAGTATTTTCCTAGTGAAACATTGTCTTGAACCCTATTATAATGAATGAATCGACTCCATAGGATGTCTATTTTGAACCAGGATTACTTGCATCTATCTCTGAGCAGATTTGAGCCAATGTTTTTCTGATAACAGAAGAAAGTCACTAACCAATTTATGACCATCTTGTGACCATGAGATCCACTGTGTATTGTTTGGAATTTTCTCTTCTGTAATCAGTTGCCTGGAATTAAGATAATAAGATGCATTACCAAAAGAATAACTCCTAGTAAAATTTCCTTAAAATTACACAAGAAAAGCCTAGTCAACTTTGTTGGGGAAATCACTGACCTTTTGGTTAAGTCATAAATATCATATGAAGCTGTGTAGGAATGCCTCCATTGCTATAAGAGAAAACAGACATCTCAGGCTTCTGTGATTTTTGATTCTTGCAACTTGCTCAAGATGACAGCTGGGAAACATGCTATGGTATAAACCTCAAAGTTCATATTAAGGTTCCATATTTAAATGGCTAGGATTTTGGAACTTGACAGTATCTTGTAGAGGTCTAGGCCAACCTCCTTATGACTTCATTTATAGCTTTGCTCTGGGATCACTTCCTCCAAGAAGTCTTCCCAAGATTGTAGTGGGCTAAAGCATTGTGATTTTGTGCAACATTATTACTAGCATAGCATACTGAGACTGTGTGCTTGGGAAAATTTAAAATAAATATTTTTGACCATATGAGTGGTGGTGCACTGATGATGAAAATGTCAAGTGGTAGATATTTTTATAAAGCTACTTGGCAATCAATAAAATAAGGGGCTGGGGAGATGGCTCAGAAGTTCAAGGCACTTGTTTACAAAGACTGATGCCAGGTTTGATTCCACAATACCGACATAAAGCCAAACACACAAAGTGGTGCATGCTTCTGAATGAAGTTCGTTTGCAGTGGCCGGAGGCCTTGGTGTGATCATATTCACCCTCTTTCTGTCTGCTTCTTTTTCTCTCTCAAATAAATAAATAAAAATGTTTTTATTTATTTATTTGCAAGCAGAGAGATACAAATGGAGAGAGAGAGAGAGAGAGAGAGAGAGAGAGAGAGAGAGAGAGAGAGAGAGAGAGAGAGAGAGAGAATATGGGCAGGCCAGAGCCACTATCCACTGGGAATGCACTCCAGATGCATGTGCCACTTTGTGCATCTGGCTTACATGAGTACTGGGAAATTGAACCCTATTCCTTAGGCACTAAAGGTAAGTGCCTTAACTGCTGAGTAATTTTTCCAGCCCAATAAAAATATTTTTAAAGAATAAACAATTAAAATACACACATTGTCAATTTTTGAACAACCATCTTCAGCAGCTGAACACTGAAAACACAAACTAAAGCCCAAATAACTAGAAAGCAAACACTAGTGAAAAACCAACAGTCAAAACAAAACAAAACAGTCAAAAAGATGTTCTCTAGGACCATCAAAATTGGTAACATAATTAAAAAATACAAATCATCAATATCAGAAATGAAAAAATGTATATCACAACAGACTTTAAAATCATTGAAATATTATGAAATCATTACTGACACATTTGACAATAAACTATAAAAGGTAGAAACAAAAACATTTCCTCCTAATAATCTTATAATTAACAAACACACTGAATCAATCAATTAAAAACTTTATATAAAGAAAATGCCAAGCCTAAATAACTTTATTAGCAAGACACTTGTTATTTATTCAAGAACTGAAAATAAGTGCACACAAAAACCTACACACAAATGTTTATAGAAGCTTTGGTCATAACTGTACAAAGTTAGAAGCAGCTAAAGTGTCCTTGAGTTACATGCAATATAATATCATTCAGTAGCAAAAAGAATTAACTGTCAAGCAAATGCTAAATATAAAAAAAAATTAAATATATATTTCTAAGTGAAATAAACCAATCTTAAAGGTTATACACTGTATCAACTTTCTGGAGAAAGCCAAGGTGTGGAGATAATAATGGCCTGGAGAGGGGGAAGGATGGATAGGAAGGACATAGCAGATTTCACACATTAAAACTACTTTACATGACTCTATAATGATGGATAGGTGCCATACATTGCCAAAATCCAGTGTCTTGTAATGCAAAATGTGTGCTTGGCTTAATAGTAATGTATCAACATTGGCTCATAGCATTTATAGTAAAGAAGACTGGGGAAAGGTTCATGAGCAATCACATAGGGACTTTCCACTTATTTTTAGTAAATATAAAGCTGCTCTAAAATACAACATCCATTAATTAAAAAATGAGTGAGAGGTATGACTTGGAAGGAGTTCTGGCCAGTATGGTTAAGTAATATAATTTGCTTAAAAGTATGGGAATAGAATTCCATTTTTACAGAGCAAGCATTAACTAAAAAGAGTATATATTTTCATGGCATTATATGAATAAAAAGAAAAATAGAAAATATGGAGAGGTATATTGGGCTTTAGCAAGCCAAGCAAAAAAAGAAGGAGACTATAGATAACACTATGTATATGAATAACTGCATCCATATGAGGATGCACACAAAATTGAAGCTATTTTAAAATCTTTTGTCCATAATCTTGTATTCTACCATAATTGTCAAGTTAAGAAATTGTGTCTTATTTACCATTTGAAATCTAGAATCTAGTGCAACACAGAGTAAGTAGATATTTCCGAAATAAACCAAGGCACAATAAAATTCAAAATGTACCAACATGGATGAGATAGATACAATTGGTAGTTCTGGTATGCCCAGTTCTATGATAGTAGAGCCGAGGGGCCAAGCCAGGCTTCCTAACCTTATCTACTTATCATTTCTCACCCTCCTACACACTCCTGTCAACACATGTTTATTAAAGTCCCACTTCTTGTAAATCATACATTCCATTCCTTTCCTGAGTCTTGGATTCTTTTGACACACCCTCCGTGCTTGTTTCTTGGCAACTGCAAGCATTAATATTCACCAAAGCCAGAAGGTGTGGTATATGCTAGAAATATTAAGAAGGATTGAGATCATTTCAGGATGACAAAACCATCAAGAGATATGAAAGGGAACCCAAGATGCTTGGCATGCTCACTTCAACTTAAGAAACAAATTTATCAGTGTACTTAGTCTATATACACACTGAAGCTATCAACTAACAGACATCACTCCCCTTGGGACTTCAGGTTGAATGAGGTGTATGAACAAGTGAACAATAAAAAAAAATTACATTAGAAGTGCAAGGATCTGTAATGACGGCAGGCCAGGAGAGGCCACAATCCTAAGGGGGAGAGAATTGGGAAAATAGGATTTGAGTTGAGGTTTCAGTAGCTGACCATGGTGGAGAACGGGTGAGAGGGTACTGTAAAAAAGAAGCTGAAATACAAAGTTAGGAAAGATCATGCTTCAGACCACAAGCTCTGGAGTCTCTAATCGGGATTCAAAAGTCTCCATTTTGTAATGCCAGGCATTAAACCTCAATTTTCCCTCTAGGAAAATGGAAATGACAGCAGCAACAATCTGAGGTGCACAAGAGAACATGGGAAGTGCTTAAGAGGTTCTGAAGCAGTGTCAGCAGGTGACAGACGATACAGCTACATCTCTCCAGGGCTGGAGAGATGGCTCAGCCTCCAGCACAGCACATGGCGGTGAGCAATTGCTAGGAGGGTATCCCATTATACCTATCGCTGTTTTGTGAGAATTGGTAATTGATTATTCTAGGTGCACTAACACAATCATGGAGATGTCATGAATAGAGTGCAAAGAACACCAGACAATGGACTTCTAAGGAGGTGGAATAAAGTATCCCTTTTGTCTGGATATATTTATTTTGAAGTGCTTCATCAAAACATTGATATTGGGCTGGAGAGATGGCTCAGCAGTTAAGGCACTTGCCTCCAGTGCCTTAGGCCTTGGGTTCAATTCCCAAGTACCCACATAAGCCAGACCCACTAGGTTTGGTGTGCCCGCTACTCTGCTTGAAAATGAATAAACAAAATATTAATAAAAGAAACCTTCTTTAAAAAAAAGAAGAGAAAAACATTGATATTGTCTTGAAAATTCTACTGTATACTCTTGGAAATAAATCAGAAAAAGAAGATACAGTTCCCTGCTTCCAGTTATCCTACAATTCACCATTTCACAATGAAGCATGCATTCGTTCAATAAGTATTTGCTAAGCATCTGTCACATGGTCCAGTCTAAGGGACTTGAAAAACAGTGAAAACCAAAACATTGGGAACTGGCACCAAATATGGCAGACAATAAATCAGCAGAGAAACAAAAAGTGTCCTAAGTGTTATGAAGAAGCTGAAGTAGGCCATGTGATAGTGATTTGTAGAGAGTAGCTGATCCAGAGTGTTAGGGGCAATGTGAAATAAAGACAGCTCGGAGTTGAATTCCTAAAGAAGGAAAGTCAGATAATTTGGGGGAGCAAGGTTCCCTGGGGAAGCAATAGCAAGAGCTTTGGCCAGTAGGTGGATATAGGATTAGAACTTGACAAAGGAAAAGCTGTGCACTGGAGGGAGGGCTTGGCTTAGGTATAGGTGTAAAATAATCTAATTCAGGTTTGAAGGACGATGTTTGGTTACTTCCCAGAGCCTGGATGATAGAAGTTTAAAAAGCACAGTGAACCACTGATGAGTAAATCTCAAGACCTGCCAAGGAGCTCCAAGGTGTACATAGCACCTGTCAGACCAGACTCACTGAGCCTGTTCTCCCTTCCTCCTTCTCCCTTACCTTCCTGTGCTAGTTTTCAACAAGCACAACTCTTACTCTGCATTCAATGGGCTGCTCACCAGAACAATCTACAACATTAAGAAATTCTGGGGCTGGAGAGATGGCTCAGCGGTTAAGGCACTTGCCTCTGGTACCTAAGGCCCTGGGTTCAATTCCCCAGGACCCACATATGTCAGACCCACAAGGTGGTGGCCCTGGTACTTTCTCTCTCTCTCTCTCTCTCTCTCTCTCTCTCTCTCTCTCTCTCTCTCTCTTTCTCTCTCTCTCTGTATTTCTCTGCATGAAAATGAATAAATAAAATATTTAAAAAAAAAAGAAATTCTGGTGGCAACTTTATCCCAGAAACTTGGATTGATCCAAGTATTGAACCTAGGCACTAGGAATTTTTCAGTTTGCTGAAGCGAATTTGTTTGGTAGTAGAAATAAGCACTGAAGTCCACACATGAGCACATTAATGGAGGATAGAAGTGTTCAAGCCTGAAGAGAATTCGGATTTACTTGAAGCTGATGAGTTTAGCAGAACATGGAGCTTCCACGTTCAGGAAGTGGAGCCCACAAAGTGGATCCAGGGTAAACACTGTGACCAAGCGTCACCATCCTGTGATGGCAGCTGGAGGAGGGAATGCTTTGCTTGGTCTGAGGCCAGCAGGGTTGGTGTATGAGATAAGGACACTATTATTTATCCCAGGATAAAGGCAAGGGTAGGAATCCCCACCTTTGTATTGTTTTCATGACAGAGTATTTCTACAGGTTTACATTCTTAACCACTTGTCTCAAAAGTTCCTGCCCTTGAGAACTGTTATCAATTCCATAATAACTAAAAAGCTGCAGGAAGAATGCCCACAATTTGCATCATGAAGAGAACGTTCAGTAACTTCTCTGAATGCCTGAGAATTCTGTGTAGGCTGAGTTGATGGTACTGAATGCTTTCCATAGGACTTTTGTAATCAGAGGTGAAGCACCCATTTTAGAATATTTTGCACATTGTGGGATCTGAAAGTTGGGGGCATGACTGAGATATCTTACAAAATCTCTTCTGGAAGATGGGAGCTTTAACATTTTAATACAAATGCTAAAAGTCTTACTACATACATAATCTGAGTCAAAGGGATTAAAGACTATATCACTGGATGTACGTTTAAAGTTATCTTATGATTATCATGAATGTCTGTGGTGAGTTTTTATTATGCCATTAGTACTTATAAAACAATATTAATTATGTTTTCTTTATTTTTGAAATCATTAAAATACATTTTTAAAACAACCGAGTGATTTGTCTTTTATAAATGAACACAAATATTTGATGCAGAATTAATGATGTTATCTAGTTGAAATCAGTTAAAAGCAACATATTCATTGACTGTTTAATATATCACAGTAAGAAAGCAGTTCTTTACCTTCACATCATTGTATTCTAAGAGAATAAATAATCCATCAGGAGATAGGGAATAATCGCTTGTGGAATATCCAAAGCTTTCCTGTTGATCAAGTAAGAAGAAACAAAAAAGAATGGGTCAAATGGCATAATTGATTACTTACTACACATAGGGAATTATCTTGACATGGGGGATTGTGCCTTGGGAGTGCCCGGTCTAAGAGACATGGTGCAGTTGTCCACACAAAGGACCATAGTATGAGGTGGGAAGTGAGGAGTGTTAGAAAGCTTGGAAATTCTAGTCACAGAAAGATGGAGCCCTGGAGCACAGACAAACCTCTCAAAAAGAGGGTCAGCATGGGCAGAATCCCTGGTGTGAGAAAGAACATGCATGGTGAGAGAGAATTTAATGGTTGTGTGTAACCTGAACACAGCATGGCATATTCCAGCACAGTGGAAGGTCAGGAGACAAAAAACTAGGAAATATAGATGTTAATGAAACATAAAACATAGAATATAACCTAGGTTTTTTTGTATGTGAAAGTGATGGTATCATATTTACATTGTACAATGATACTGAGGTGACATGTGGCTGGGGTGAGAAGGAAGTACAGCGTGTGTTTCCACCAGCACAGACAGCATAGCAATCCAATCTTTACAAGAGACAGAAACACTGGTTAGAACACTCACAACCACAGGCTTTGAACCAGGACATCCAGTGGAAATGGTGAGGAGGGATCATTCGGATTTGTTGCAGAGCCAGAGAGGACTCTGAAATTTCTAGTTTAGATGACTAGGAGAATTAAGTGACTATTTCCCCAGCTTCATCACTTTGGAAGAATATAATGTCTTGAGCTTGCTAACAGAGTGAAAGGAAGAAAAGTACCTTAGGGTGCTGAATTTAAAATGCCTACAGGCCGTGGTGTGCAGGCTCCAGGAAAGTGAAGTTCAGAGGTGGTTCATATTAAATGCATGTATGAGAAGCAAGGCCAAAATGGATGTTGTGGTCGTGCATGGAACTCATCCGAGAGGCACACCCAACAGGACAGATGAAAGAAACAGACAGCAAGTGAAGGCTGAGCCCTGGGAGCACTTACGACACAGTCAGAGGAGGAAGAGCCATCAGAGACTAGCAAGTAGTCAAGGCAGTGAGATTTCAGAGCAGAGAGAGATCCACTGTGCCGCGTGCTGCAGTCCAGCAGGAAGAGAAATGACAGTCTTCATGATTGGAAAGGTAATGAGAGCAGTCCCCAGAACTCTATGCATGAACGGATTATGATTAAACATACTAAGGTACTGTTATCCAAGAAAACAGAGCTGTTTCCATATTCAGCATTGAATAGCAAGATATTCCTGTCTTCTCTGTAGAGATATTCATGATCTAAAGAGAGAAAATAGCCAGATCAGTGCTTCAAGTTGCTATTAAACACTTTCTTAAGCTAAAAATTATGCAACAGCATTCAAGATTTACATTCGCACAGAGATTAAAATGAGCACTTGTAGGTTGGGAAAACATGAATGTGGAATATTTGAATAGCGTTCATTCATTCATTCATCATTAATGTCAAAGTTCCAGTTCACGTTTAATTTTTTTGTGTGTGGTTTTTCAAGGTAGGGTATCGCTCTAGCCCAGGCTGACCTGGAATTCACTATGTGGTCTCAGACTGGCCTCGAACTCATGGCAATTCTTCCTACCACTGCTTACAAATGCTGGGATTAAAGGCTTGCACCACCATGCCTGGCCACATTTAATTTTTATAGAACACATCAAATAAACACTGCAGTTTCTCTCTGTCTTCTCTCTGTCTCTCCATATGCAACCCTAAGTAGAAAACAAAATACTCCCCACAGAGTTTTAAGGAGCAAAAACTTCATCTTCTCATTTATAAAGTACTCTGCAACCAGTCAGGATGAAGGTAAGCATAAAAATTTGCATCTCCCAGGCTGAAAAGAGGGCTCAGCAGTTAAGGCACTTACCTGAAAAGCCTAGTGACCTGGGCTCGATTCCCCAGAACCCACATTAGCCAGTTGCACAAAGTGGCACATTCATCTACAGTTCATTTGCAATGGCTAGAGGCCCTGACCATGCCCATACTCTCTCTCTCTGCTTGCAAAGAAATAAATAAAATATATTAAAAATTGCTTCTCCCAAAACAAAAACCTTACCTGAAACCCACTTCAAAGAGTAGCCCTTCACTCTAAAATTATTTTTCAGGTAATCAGTTAGTGAGTAAGTTTTGCGGCTGTCAGCTGCAGCTTCATCTATTGGTAGAAGAACAAAGGGACATACATTAAGTAAGATGGAATGATCTCAGTTTAAGATGAACTAATAATTTTGACAATGCATTTTCCAAGTCAATAGCTGTATGTTGTTATGCCTCCACACAAGGTCAGATCAACGTTTGCTGAAGATTTTGGATACATTTCCAAGCCCCACTGTTCATCAGGAACCTTTAACACAACCTCATCATCTCACTCAGAGATCTTGTTTCAATCCTACCTTAATCTTGGTAGAACAGTCAGTTTCTACATCCCGTTACATGGAACCCAAAATCAAAACTGGGAATCTTTTCTGATGCCTCCTTTTTTTCCCTCCCACTCTCATGCACATGACCCTCCTGATTCGTCCCTGGAAGTATATTTCCCAGATGTCCCTGCAGTGCTCTGAACCACCTCTGGAATGATTTTCCTGAAATGGCTTTCTGACAGGTAATACTGCTTCCAGAAGCTCTCTGAATTTCTTTATTGCCTGCAGGAACATTTGGAGGCCTTATCTGGGACATGGGTGGCCCTCCTCTGTCTGACACAGTACATGCTTCCCAGGTTCACACGCACTGTCTGCAGAATCGGTCATCCTGTCACATGATCTGCCACTGGACACAGCATCCTCTCTGCCTTTCCACCTCTGATCCATCTTTAGCCACATCCTACCATGTCTTCAACTGCTTGTCTGGTGTCCCCACCGCTGTCCTGTGTCTCCCACTCTTCAGGAAGTCTTCAATCCCTCTTCCTCTGATCTGGCTCTCACACTCTGTTGGCTCTTGAAATTTACTGACTTGTAATGAGAACTATTTTTTTCTTTCTTTCTTTTTTATTTTGAGAGAAAAAAAGAGAGCGTAGTGTGTGTGTGTGTGTGTGTGTGTGTGTGTGTGTGTGTGTGTGTGTGTGTATGGGCACGCCAGGATCTCTTGCCACTGCAAACGAACTCCAGATGCATGTGTCATATAGTATATCTGGCTTTATGTGGTACTCGGAAACTGAACCCAGGCCCTGCAGGCATCAAAAGCCAACCCCTGTGTGGTCTTCTCAGATAGGCTATATGTTTGGGTTTTTTTTTTTGAAAATTTACTTTTTAAATCAATGTTCCTCAGACAGTACTGTTCAGTGATACACATACCACACACACAAACACACACACACACACAAGTTTGTTGCTTGATGTAGGATTTCATCCCACAAATATTACTAAACTAAGGTGTTCCTCTTTTCTCTTCCCCAACCCCAGAGGCTGTCACTGATAGCAAAAATCTAATATCTCCCACATCCTCACCTTGTTCACAGACACAAACACCCCCTCTCACAATCAGCCAGAGCATGAGCACTCCTGTAACTTCTACTCTCCCACAGTAGCTCCCCTTGTTAATTTTTCACAGCCCATGAGAACACAGTTCTTTTACGGGAAGTGTTTTTTTTTTTTCACAAGATGTTCTTAAGATCTGTTCCTTTGACCTTGCCTGTTTATAGTTTTGGATCTGCCTATGAAACCTTCTGTTTCAAATCAATAAAATTGCTGCATTTCTTTTATTACTTCACTGATTTTGTTGCAAGTCAGTTTGTGAACACACTTAAAAGACTTAACAAGTCGATCTATTTGTTTTTTCAGCTCAACCCTGCATGCCACTCTGAACGTTACTAAGCTCTTTGTGTTTGTCAGCGGAAATGCAGCAGGTGGGTACAAGGAGTCTTCTTTAAGCAAGAAGCGTTGTGTGCCACAGAAAATATTATCTGAAGCTCATACACAGGACAGTAACGACACAACTGGGTATTTTCTCGACATTCTCTCAACTATTTATATCCACCCAGTTCTTTTGCACATCAAGCAGTCAAGAAAACAAGTTCAGGCTGGAAAGACGGCTTAGTGGTTAAGGCACTTGCTTGTGAAACTTGTCTGACAGCCCAGTTTTAAATCCACAGTACCCACATAAAGCTAGATGCACAAAGTATTGTCTGCATCTGGAGTTCATTTGCAGTGGCAAGAGACCCTGCTGCACCCATTTTCTCTTTCTCTCTCTCTCTCTCTCAATAAATAAGAAAATAAAAAATTTTAAAAAACAAGCTTTTTACTAAGTACTATCAAGAGCTTTAACTCACCTGAAATGAATACAAAATACATCATCAAATTAATATGTAATGAGATATAAATAGATATAGACATTTATAATCCTATTATCTTCTGATAAGAATATCTATATGGACCTATAGAAAAGAGATAAAATGTATACAGTACACACACACAAACATGCATGAATATATGATAAAATATACAAAGCAATATAAAATCCCTATCACTGGCTCTTGATTTTTTTTTTAAGAAGGGAATTAGTTGAATGCCCATTATAGGTCACACTCAGTTTTGTCTTAATTAAATAGTATCTTTGCCCGGGTTTCCTGAGGGGAGCACACATCTGAAATGCAAGGATGAGTGAGGCAGAATTCTCGTGGTCTGCCCTGGTGTCCAGGGGACTGATCGTTCATGTCTGGTGCCTTTCCCACTGAGCCTCTTCTGATCTCAGACAATGCTGGGTTAATTCTCTCATCAACCCACAGCCTTGCTAAGCCTGTCATCTCTGACTCCCTTCTGGTCACAAAGTTCTCTGTGGCTCAACCTACAGATGTTCCAGGTACCAAGGAGAATTATGACCCAAGACATCACTGCAAGGCTCATGGCTGCCTTGCCTTGGGCTCAGTTCTTTGCAATAACCCTGCAAACAAGTTTCTATATATTACCTACCTAGTCCCAGATCAGCAGCTTGGCTAAATTGGAGCAAGTGGTGAAACAAATGTTTCTTTTTTTTTTTTTTTTCTTTTTTGCCCTGCCATTTGATAAGCAGGGCACATTGGAAGACAGTTTGGAAACATCTAGATAAGCAAGTTCTGTGAGATGTAAGTGCCAAGTCCAGGTTTTGACCTTTAGCAAGTTCACAGTTTGCTGCCAAGTTACAGCCTATTCTGACAAACTCATATAGGACATGCTCATGTCTCTCCTTCCTCGTCTCCTTGCTCCCTGTCAGCGCACTGCTGAAGCAGCAGATGAAGGGCCTTGGCTGCTCTTGTGGTTTTCCTGGGGCAGCCTGGGACTTGCCGTTCAGTTGCCTTATCAGTTCAAAGCTTGGTGCTAGCCAAGGAAGGCAGCTAATCATATGTCACCCATCAGCTTATACAGAAACTCAGACTCAGTCCTCTTTAATTTAGAATTTTAGGAAAAAGGTTATCTGCCGCGTGTTTTACACCTTTGGCTAGAACAACCACGAATTTGAGCCATATGAAAATGTAATTCTTGTCCGTCATAAAAGTAGAAAAGCTGCATTTAAAGAGGGACCAACCAATGATAAAAAGTCTTCTCGTGGGTTATGGTAGCAAAATCACCTCTGACGAAAAGCAATTTAAGATTGATAAAATCCAGACATGAGGGTTCTATTCTTTTGTGGAATAAACTTGCTTTGACCAATGGTTACTGTATGATTTTCAATACCTTGTGCCCATTCATCATTAAATTTTATCTCTCCTAAGCTCTAATTTATTATACCTTTATCTCACAAAGCTAAATTGCTTGGCAAATAAACAGCTAATGAAATATAACAAAAATGTGTTCTTTAACGCTCATAAATCCATAAAGGTATTAAAAATGGACCAAAGACATATATGATTATAGATTTTTTGGGTTCATATGGCAAACAATATTACACATCGATTCTTATATTATGATAGGTACAAAAGAAATAAACTGTCTTACTTCAGAACTCACTCTAATAAAATAGAGCTTTGACACAGGGATAAAAGAAGAAAATTCAATAAGAAAGAAGAAATTGATCAAAAGACTTCTCACAGCTCCCACCCTGTTCCATTGGTCCAAAAAAATACCAGATTAGGTCAAGTACCATGATGGCTTTGAAAGCAGAGATCCTGGTTATGAGCATATACCCACATATTGCCTTTGGGCCTTGGGAAAATTAGTGAACCCTTGTTATGGTTTCAGTGATGAGGCTGAGGGTAGCATGATCACCATGGGTTTGAGGTCATCTTGGACTACAGAGTGAGTTCCAGATCAGCCTGGGCTAGAGTAAGACTCTGCCTCCAAACACCATAATCAAACAACCACCCAACAAACACATAAATACAGAGGATAGGGTGATAGCTTAGTAGAAAAGCACTTACTTTGTAGGCATTATTTGGGTCTTAGCTGATCCCTGACACCCACATAAAACCTGGACACGATATCACATGCCTGTGGGGCATCACTGGAGCTTACTGTCTAGTTAGCCTCGCCTAACAGAGGAGCCAATGAAAGACCCTGTCTTAAAAAAGGCGAATGGTATTTCTAAGGATGACACCTAAGACTGCCCTCTACTCTCCACATGCACAATACATATGTGTATGCATACCTACATCCACATGCACACACATACGTGTGTATGCGTAAAAGAAATGAACACAAAAAGTCTTTTTCCTGGAACATCTAGCAGTGGTACTGCAGCTAAAGATTTAACCTCAAGAAAATAACAGCTAATTAAATTTAACTAATAATCACAAGTGATCCTAACAGGACAGTAAGAACCCATTACATTGAGAACACATCTCTGCTAAGAGCTCATGAGCATAACTATTATCACACCTAAAACCATCTGCAGTATCTACAGTGCAAGTCGGCAGTGTGCAGGACGAAAGAAAACCTTGAAATTAGGAGATATGAAAAGAATGACATTTTTCTGCTTACTGTACACAAGAGGCATTAGAATATAATCACAATGAGGAAATTCTCAACAAAAGAGACATTCCAGATACATGAAGGTGCCCCGGATAAATGAGCATGTAGCATATTAGAACCATATATCCCGTACCTCTTAGAGTCAGAATGTGTGTGAAATGATCAAACTTCCATTCTGTGGACAATGGGCTGGAGATGTAACTCAGTGTTGTGTTCTTGCCTAGCTTATGCAAGGCCCTGAGTCTGATCCCCAGCATTAAATAAAGCAGAAAAAAACCTCCTTATCTTTGGAATTTCAGATGTTCATTCTGAGAAGCCAACCGAATGAGATAATGTTCATGTTCCAGAGTAGCAAGAGTCTAGCGAAAAGGAAACAACCTAACAAGGTAGTCAGATGTCCTTTCCATTTTTTTTTCTTAGCAGTAAGTGTGTCTAACAGATCAGACAACTTCACTTATCTCTTGTTTCCTGTCTGCCTCCACTGATTGGATGCCAGCACCATAGAGGGCATTGGTTTTGTCTCATTTCATTTACTGTTATATCACTACAGTCTGATCAGGGCTTGGCACATCGTAGGCACACGATACATAGATAAGAACCAGACAATACAAAACCAAGAAATATCAGCTCTAAGCACCAACATGCTAGTTCCTAGTGTCTGTGGCATAGAAAGCGCAGTGGGCTCCCACATGGCTCTCAACTGGGGCAGGAGCCTTGGGTTTCAGGCTGGAACTGCCCTCCACTATAGACATCTCCAGTCTTTCAGCTGGTGCTAATCATCTACATACTGATTCCCAGCTCCAAATCTACCCTCCAAGGCTTGATAATGCTGAAGAGATTTACAGCTGTATTTCCAAGACCCCTGTGTCTGCAGTGAGGCACTTATAGTAGAGGGAAAAGGTTCCTTGTCCTTACTGATCCTGGTACCATTTGCCCAGTAGTTACACTGCCCAGATTCCAGCTTTCTTTATAAAAGCCAGTTAACCTGCTCTGTCTCGCCTTTCAGTAAAACCAGAAGCCACTGAGCTCAGTACACACTTCAGAGTTTTGAGCACAGATCTTGTGTTCCCATGTCCTAGAAATGCCTTCTTCCTGCAGCTAACTCACAGTTGCTTTAGACTTCTTCTTTTGTCTGTTTATCTGTTTAACCAATTTTAAAACTAAATTCCTCTGCCGAAGCACCTTTCTGACTTCTTCATTTTCATGGTACTCTAACAGAAAAACTTATCTTACCTATGAATAAAGTCTCAATCAGTGGTAAGTATGTAATGTCTGGATCAGGAGTTGACATGTTCTTTTTTTTAATATTTTATTGTATATTTTATTTATTCATTTTCAAGCAGATACACACACACACACACACACAGAGAGAGAGAGAGAGAGAGAGAGAGAGAGAGAGAGAGAGAGAGAGCACACCAGGACAACCACCTTGTGGGTCTGGCATATGTGGGTTCTGGGGAATTGAACCGGGGGCCTTAGGCACTGGAGGCAAGTGCCTTAACCGCTGAGCCATCTCTCCAGCCCAGACACGTTCTTGCTTAAATGATTTCATGGGAAATATTTTAGGCATGGTGGGCCATTAGATATCTGGTCTCTGTCACAGTTACTCAAGTCAATCTCTGTAGCTTGAAAGCCATCACAGCTAACCTCTACATGAATGAGAGGTACTCTTTTGCTATTGCCATTAAACTTGATTTACAAAAACAGGTGGCCAACCCTGGATATCCTTGAATGACCCTCCCAGATATTTCTCAAAATTGTAACAAAACAAAACAGTATTCTGTAGATATGTTTTGAAAGACAGTTTGAGACAGAAACTCTAATGACCTTAAGACAATAACAGTATCAGCCTACAGAACAGCAGAGTGAAAGTGGGCAGAAATTTCTTTTCCCCATGTTCCAGTCAAGATGAAGACCGGCTGCACTGATGCAGAACAGCAAGGCTCCGGAGCTTGGCTGAGCTGAGCCCCATTGACTGCAGTTAACAGTGGGGTCTCAGGAAGCCGGCACTACAGAAGGCAGTAGGCTTACTTGATTCCTTCTGGAGAGGAAAACTGACCTTTATTCCAATTACAGACAATCTCTCCCCCTTTGATAGAGCTCTCCCAGTGAATAAACAAGACATGCAATAAAGGCGCAAGCTCATACAGAACATTTCCACCCCACTAAGTTGGCTGGCAGTGGGCCATGTAATCTGAAATAATGAGGAACAGTTGAAAGGTGGAGTCTTCTTAAGTGTAGGGATAAATTACTCACAGGCTCAAGAAACATGAAACTGCTTTAGGACAGAGCTGGTTTCTCTGAGGACGAATACTTGAAAAGAGTCACAGTTAGACATCAATAGTGGGTGTTACCCAGCAAGCTGGGAATGATCAGTGTGTGTCTGAAAGAAAACTGAAAGAATGTCACCATTCAAGGAAACCAAAAGGCTCTAAGGCTAACTCACTGAAGAACTTTCCAGAAAGATTTGTAAGCATATCGACAAGGCTACTCTTTGGGATAGATGTTTTTGATCTGGAATACAAGGGAAAACAATCATTGGAAAGAAAAATGCCATAAAAATTGCCCCTTTCCCAAGGCATACTTTTTTCAGATAAAGCTCTCAGGATATTGGGGGCAAATGTTATTACATTACTTGCCATCGGGACTGTCAAGAAACAAGTTAAAAATATGGAGATAACATATTTATATATTTAATAATATATATGCTGTGCTGGGCATTGTATATTTTATTAGTGCACTAAATCCTCTTGTTCTTATCCTATGTTAGAGATAAAGAGCAGGAAGCATGAACAACATGCCCCAGGACTCATGATTCATCAGCACCCACAGCACATCGGAACAGGAGATTGTCTCCAAGGCTGTACTTGCAACCATTCTTCCCAATCTCCCTATGTATCTGGGAGAGTAACGCATAAGGTAATGCTTTGATGGCAGTTTTTGTGAACTGGTGGAAGTGGGTTAGGCTTTATGAAAGTGTGAATTCAATGTTTGCAACTAATTTAAATTTGGCCCTGGAGCTCCAAATTTAAAAGGGTGCCAGTTTTCTAAACTCTATTAAGGAGATTAGCTCTGAAGCTTCCCATGAGGCAATCTGTTCCACCCTTGTCTGCTTTCACGTGGTGGATCCAGTAACTTTCATCATCTTCCCTTTAAAGTCTTCAAAAAAGTAGTCAGGCCATCTTTAATTCTGATTTCTTTTCTTCTTTTCCAAGTTCCTAAATATTAAAATTACATGACGTCGAATAACACATGCCCTGTGGTGTGCATTTTGAAAAGAGTGGCGTTATCTAACAGAGAACAGCAGCAACTTCTTGTCCATCTAAAGCCACCTCAGGCAGGGCTTGTTTTCCACCCTGATCAGCATCACTGTGCATCTGTCCCTCTGCTCTGTTAACCCTTTCCTGTGAACCCCAGGGGTGGAGTGGCGACCTCAGATCCTTGAGTCCCAAGGGACTTCCTTTCCAGCATTTTCACCTTGTCTTTACTGCTTACTTTTGTCCCTCCCTAAACAAGCAACGGAAGGACGCATCTTAAGAAAATACCTGCCCGACCTGACTTCAGCCCCCTCTCCTCCTTCTTTCTCTGTTTCTGTTGACAAACCTCTCAAATATATACTCCATACCTGTAGTCTTCATTCTCTTCAGATCCTTCCCATGCATCGCGATAACCTTTTCCTACTTAGCCTATAGCTATTTCTTTCTCCTCATCTTCTCTTATGCTTATTGTGTGTGTGTGTGTGTGTATGTGTGTGTAGCCTGCATTCATGCATGCACGCATGTTCATATGTGTAGGCACACATGGTATATTTGTGAGGACACATTTGTACACTTGTGTGTAGAGGCCAAAGGTTGACTCCAGGTTCCTTTGTCTGTCTTTCTTCACATTATTTCTTGAGGGTCTCACTGAACCCATAGCTCAATGAGTCAGATAGCCTGCAGCAAGCCAGCAAGTCCCAGTGACCCTCCCGTCTCTTTCTCCCCAGGGCTGGGGTTATACCTGCATGCCACCATGCTGAGCTTTTACATGTGATCTGGGGATCCAAACTTACATCTTCATGTTTAGACAGCAAGCACTTTACTGACTGAGCCATCTCCCCAGCCCTATGTTTATTTTCAGTATCATTAAATACTTAATCTGAAGACTGCCAGACTTGAGGACAAATGCATTGTTCTCAAACAGCAATTAGTACTGTACTCTTACAAATACTTCATGTATATGACCCAGTGTGGGAGATTGTTTGATCCCATATTTGTGAACACAGGATTTTAATCAAAATAACTATAAAACTTAAATATGTAAAAAAAAATCAACAAATATTTTATATGAAATCCAGATAACTTTTTTTTTAATTCCCTGAATACTTCTTTAGCACATACAGTGCTATTTAAAATTCTAGGTACTAGAGATATAACCATGAAGAAACATGAAAAATGTTCCCACAAAACTTGCATTCTAATAGCGAGACATATGAACCAATAAGTAAAGTATATGTTAGGTGGTAATAAGTATCATGGAGAAAGGCAATGGAGGGGAGAGGAGGGTCTGCTTGGGATATTTCTGTTTTCAACAGGATGGTCAGAAAGGTCCCATGAGAAAGGAAGCATTTGAGACATGATCTGAAGAGAGTGAGGGAGAGAGCACTGCATAGAGCCAGGGAAGACTCTCAGGAGAAAGATGGGTCAGCACACAGCCTCTGACTTCTGAGGTAGGGTAAGAAGAGTCAGGTGCTGGGATTCAGATTGCACAGCCTGCTGGCCTTAGTGATAATTCTGGTTTTTACTCTAGAGAAAGGGGAAGCCATGCCAAGTAGAGAAAGACACGATTTGACTTAAATTTAAGTGAACACTGCACCCATTTTCTCTTGCTGCATACCATTACCACAAACTTAGCGGCTTAGTAACTGCCTCCCCACCATGTATTAGCTCAGAGTTCTGTAGGTCATAAGTCTACTCAGCACAGCTGGGGTTTCTCCTCAGAGTATTGTGAGGCTAAAAATCCAGATTTTGGCTGGACTGAGTTCTGATGTGGAGGCTCTGAGGAAATGTCTGCTTCCAAGCTCATGCAGGTTGTTGGCAAATTCAGTTCACTGGGTTGTGTGATTGGAGTGCTGGTTGCATACTGGCTCAGCTGAGCTCTCCCCTCTTAGACACAGAGCACATTCATAGCCATAAGGCACCTCATCTCCCAGGAAAGTAACAGCATGTCAAATCCTCCCATGCTTAGAATCCCTGACTTGCTGCTCTCTGGCCAACCACATACCCTACCCTTTTATATGATTCAGTGAAGTAATCATTTTTCTCAAAGCTGACTATGGTATATAGCTAACATGAATAAAATACACCAAATTCATAAATCTCATAGCTTATTACATGAGAAGAGTGTAAGAAAATCTTAGGGGTCCGTTGAGAATGCTGTGTACTATAATCAGCCTGCCTGCTGTATTGACCCTGCCAGTGAGTAGGTAAGAAAATAAACAGGGAGATATTTTCACTAATTCAGGTAAAAGATAATGATGGTTTGGACTATGGTAGCAGTGGTGAGGTATGATCATTCCCTAAAAGAAAGGAAAGAAGAAATAGTCGGCTCTGACCAATTAGATGTCCATGTAAATGAAAGAAGCATTGAGCAGAATTACATGAATACTGGACTTGGCAATTGCAATACTGGAATTGCTAAGAGAAGAACAGGGGATTTGGGTAGTTGTCACTATGGGATGCTAACAGAAGGCAGTTGAGTTCCTCCACTTGGAATTTAGAACGGAGAACTGATCTGGGAGAGCTGTCATGTTATAGATGGATGGCATTGTAGGCCACCAGGGTGAGTGAGATTTTCGAGTGAAGGGAAAGAAGGCTCTAGGAAGGCTTTTTGGAGAAGTCGAAGGCTGAAGTCAGAAACACAAGGGACAAGAGGAGGGAGCACATAGTGCAAGAAGAAGGAAAGCAGTGACTCAGTGGGGAGATGGGGAACAACCAGCCAGATGATGGTCTTGTGAGACAGAGAGAACAGAACTTGGCACCACAGAGATCATGAAGGGTCCTGATAAAGGTAGTGATCTTAGTAGTAAGGAGAGAATAACTGTCATTCCGATGGTTCATGAGAGAAAGAGGAGAGACCCTACAGATGGTGATAATAGAAAACCAAGGAGCTTTTCAGTAAAGAGACAGAGAAAGAGAGTGGAAGGTTGGTGGAAATGCTGAGTGGAAAGACTCATTTTCTTTCATCACTTTTATTTTGAAGATGTGTGCAGTTCCAGTGTGTTTATGGATGGGTAGAGAGGTAATACAAGAAAGGTCACGGTGGCAGGGAAGAGCTGCAGCCAGGAGAAGTGGCTGGGGTGCAGTGCACAGCGCATTGCCTGAGGACTGGAGGGCTCGGTCATCATCCTGGGAGGGGGTGGATGCAGGTGAATGCACAGGTGGGCTGCTGAGAACTGAAGAAGTTCTCTTCCAGTGGTGTCAGCTTTCTTATTAAAATAGCAAGCCAGATCCACTGAGAATAAGCATGGAGGGTTGGAGCAGAGGTTTAAGGAGAAGGAATGCATGGAATCCTCCATTAGGAGAGTGGACAGGTCTGGGGATTTCTAGAAATGGTTCCCTGCTGCTACAGTAGATCATAAATCAGCTATCAGGCAGGAAGAAGGGGCCATCTGCTCTTGGGTTCTGGATTTATGAGAAAATTAAGAATAACATGCCTATCATGTTTCTCACCTCTATTGTCTCAGATTCAGATCAAAAAGATTGCAAGTTCAATTCTTCCCTGGTCATAATCACATCATGTGGAATAAATAAGATAAAGCAAATGCTGAGTCAAAATTCTCTGAAATCAAAAAGAACACAGGTAGTTAGGAGAGAAAATGAGAGGAAGAGGAGAAAGTTAGAGAACTCGCTTCACAGCTAGTTCTCTTTTGCAGGAAAATGAAATCGTTCAATGCAATAAAAAGAGCAGTAATAATAAGTGTGACATACCTACATAGACTGGCTTCCTTACTGTCTTCCAGAAATCTCAATTCAACTTAAATGTATCTTCCTTCCTTTCCACGGGGTAAGGAAGAAAGGACCTCTTAAGCACTAGAATGGCTAGCATTGATTAATTTAATCTATTACAGTCATAATAATCTGTTTCCTTTGCTGGTGATTGATGTAGAAGTGGAGAAGGGCTACATTGCTAGCCAGTAAAATTTAAGGGAAAGTCTGCCCCAGGTCAGGGGATTTCTAGAAATGGTTTCCCTGCACAAGCAATAGGTAATAAATGAGGAACAGTACACTCTACTTCCCTGTGAGAGAGCTGTGTGAACAGGTGATATGCTGAGCTGCAGTGGCCATTCACAGACATGACTGAATGAGCTTGAGGACAATGGCCAGTTACCTGAGGATGACAGACTGTAAGACCTCAGTCCTTAAAGATGCTATTGGATCATGGCATTCACAAACCCCCAAACTGCTTCTCTTCTGCACTCCCAGTTATACAAGATGCTAATAACATGATGGCGAAACGGTGCATTTGAACGACTTCTGTTCAGGTATTCGGTTTACTTGCAGCCAAAACTCTCCTAGTCAATATCATCTTCATACAGAATCCTTGGGCTGAACATTGCTGGGAATTGAACATGGAGGTGACCCACATGTGTTGGGTTGGAGATATGGAAAAATTATATTCAGTCCCATTAATCATTAATCCTTTATGCATGCCTTGTCTCGATACAGTCTTCCCTGGACAGCACTTGTCATTTGCTTGTGAACACTTCCACTGCATTTTGATCATTTAGTAGGACACTCAGGTCCTTTAATTAGAGTCAATGTTTATGTTTCCTTTAATATTGTGAATTATTTGGGGACAGGGGCCATACCTATCATCTTTACACATCTAAGGACAAATAAAGAGCCTAGCACTGGAGAAAATAATCTATAAATACTTTCTAAATTGAAGGATTATCTTCTGTTGACAAAGCTGTGCTGAGTAAATGTGATATAGAAGATCCTCGAGCCTAGTCTTCAGAAGAGGAATTGGCTGGAGACACCTGTACAGATTTGCTCTTGTGGGAAGGAAATAGCCCTTAAGGCAGCAGAAACTTATTCAGTTTGGCTATGTAACTAATGGTTCACTCTTCACACTCCATATTTATCATCTCTGAAATATGGTTCATTAAAACCAACAAACTGGGCTAGAGAGATAGCTCAGCAGTTAAGGCGCTTGACGGCAAACCTAGAGACCCTGGTTCAATTCCCCAGTACCCACATAAAACCAGATGCGCAAAGTGGTACATGTGTCTGCAGTCTGTTTACAGTTGTTAGAGGACCTAGAGTGCCTATTCTGCTTTTGATTATTCTAGAACCTTAGTCTTAAAGAGGCATTAAGCCTCAGACTGAAATAATTGCTTTACACGGAATGAAAAAAAATGAGTTAATGTATCAAAAAAAGTTAAGAGTCACTCAAGAAGCTCATAGCTCAGAGCTATTAAGTACCTACAAGGTCTACCTCACACAGATGTAAGAGGATTCTATTAGGTAAGGAAGGGATGCAGGATGGTCCCCACTATTTCATCTGTTCCTCAGTATACATCCTGAGTCACCATGTCTCCCAGAATTCCAGGAAAAAGGTCACTTCCAGTTTTGATTACTACTGCCTTCAATTACTTTTTCTTGGGTATTAGTAAATAATGTTATCTACATGCATGGATCTATGTATTTTCCCATAAGAAAGAAGTGGGTACATCACTATGTACAATTCAACAAAGGAAAATTGTCTATATTTAATCTACAAAAATTTTCCTGTGAAGCTATACTTTTGAAGTACAATATGAAACTGAAAACACAATACTTGGAAACTAATGAAACAACTAACTCAGAAGTGCTAATTTTGTGGTTTCAGGTTATTCAAACCTTGCGAGGCACACCCTCTTTTGGAGGTCACAATGAAGACTAAAGGTGAAAATATTTATAACATACTGATTTACAGCAACGAAGGATTAGCATCCAGCCATAAAATAGTGATTAAACATTAACTCCAAAATGTGACCCTCACAGCATTTATTCAGTCAGTTATTTATGAGAACCAGCAGACTAAGGGAAGACGGGAGGTTAAACGGTTTGGATTCCTAAGATCCAGCACAAACTTTCAAGACCTTAAGTTTTCTATGCTCCTACTAAAGAGCATACCAGAAGAGAAAAAGATCTCTCATGCTCATCAGTTAGTAGCTTAGTGAAAATGACCATTCTACCAAAAGCGATAGACTGATTCTGTAAAGTCTGGAAGCCTACTCCTACTGGCTCCCTGTCTTAGTGCTAGAAAGTGCTATGCAGGCTTCTGGGGGAGAAAGCTCTCAACAGTATCACCCAACAGTGGGCCATCCTGTTTACTATACAACTGGCCATCCAGGCTCTAAGATGTACACCCCTGATAACCAACTTCTCTGTCTGGACTTCAGGTCTGCTCCAGTGGAAGGCAGGTCCTGAAAACATATTTCATCACTATATAACTGGAAGTGTCATAGGCACTGTGGGGAAAGCCAGTACTGTTGCTTGGCAAAATCCATATGTTGTGTCCATTGAATTGTCCTCTACTTATACTTATGTTTATACAATAGATTAGTACTGCCCTTACCTTTGCTCAGAGAGGCTTCTTTTTTGCAGAGAGCAATGACTATTGTGAATACCCAAAACTCTTCCAGGTGCTGAGAATAAATAAGTGTTGAGTGCTCGTCACTAAAGGAGACAACTCTGTCATGCCCTGGAAGGCTCAGAGGACATCACAGAAGCGAAGTAGAAAAAAAAAGTTTGAGCCTCGAGGTGGAGAAGAGTGTTTGGAACACCATTTTGTAGACATAAAATGACCATTGTATTCATGACCTCACAGAGACCACTGTTACTTAAAAAAGACCTGTACAATGTTGGGACCATCAACTTTTTGAAGTGGATGATGGAGGAGGACCAAAGAAAACAAAGACATCAAAATAGAAGCACTAGTTGGAAAGAAGAAGGGGCTCAATGGAAGAGTCCTAGGAAAGGAAGGATAAAGGAGGTAATGGAGGATGTTGAGGATTAGAATATATTATGGACATGTGTGAAAATTGTCAATAAAAAAGTTATAATTCTTTTTGTGTGTATATGTGTGTTGTGCATGCATTTGTGTGTGTGTGTGTGTGTGTGTGTGTGTGTGTGTGTGTGTGTGTGCTTTCCGATGCTGTGGATTCACTTGTATATGGAGCCTGGAGATCAACATGGGGTGTTTTTCTCAGTTGTTCTCACCTTATTTTTTTGAGAGAGGAAATCACAGTTTTGGCTAAACTAGCTAGCCAGCAAAGCCTCCTGCCTCAGCCTTTCTGGGACAAGCCTGCAGGATGTGCCCCCACACCCAGCATGGATGCTGGAGATCTGAACTCAGCTTATACTGCTTACCCTCTCATCCCTCTCAGTAGTCCCAAAATCTCTTCCTAACAAATTCCAACTCTGCTACATTCTGGCTATCCTGGAATTCTTTTCTGCATCAGTCAATAATCCCAGCTTCCCTGAGTAGAGATAACTGAAGAAAAACTCCTCAGGCATGGAATAGCATGGATCTGTTTCTGGTCCACCCCCACTGGAGTGTTATGACAATAAAGCCATTCAAAAGTGCATGTACTGGCTGAGGTGTTCTCAGTGGTTAGAGCATGTGCTTAGCCTGTATGAGGCAAGAGCCCATCCTCCACCATTAGAAAACCCCAGGGATGTGAATTCTGGGAAGGAATGTGCTGCCTATATACAGCTTTAGATAGGAATAGAGGCCTGAGCAACAGGCTCTTTTCTTAGCATACTGAGAATACAGGGATTAACAGTCATGAAGGTATACTGCAGTATATAAATGAGAAACTGTAATGATTATGCTAATTAGACTCAGTTGATTTTATACCTGATCCCAAGCTAACAAAATGTGGGTTTTGACAGTATCTAGTATTAACTACAGTCATGTAACATCAACTGTGAACCCCAACTATGCAGAATGTTCAGAAAGGGCCTTCACTTCTTTGCCGTTCATCTACCATGATGGTCCAGTGATACCCACCTCCTGCTGCTTATGCCCTTGTGCTTACACATTGCATCAGAACTGATCTGAAACCACCGGCACCAAACAGTGAACTGAAACTATGATGGCCACTTCCCAGGTTGTCATTAAAGGCACCTGGGCTTTAGGCTTAGTTCCTTTCCCATATCCTGCCTTGCTTCCCTAAGAGAACCCTGCCTTGGGAATTAGCTAACCAATGAGGAAGTGACCTTGGGTGGGATTCTCCATCTCTGGTCAAGCTCTCATAGGACAGCTTGATGGCAATCTCAGGAGACCCTCAACCAGAATCCCACAGAGAGACCCACCCACATTCCTCACCCATAGAGATTATAAGATCATGCACATTGCTGTAACCTTTGGAGTAATGTGTTCTGCAGCAATGGATACCCATGCCCTCCCTCAAACAGAAATGATAATATCTTCTTAAAGAGTGGCTTGAAGGATTATGTGAGAATTGTATTGAAATATATGTTTTTTGAATGTAGCAAAGTTGGAGTTTGCTAAGAAGAGATATTGGGACTGCTGAGATGGATGAATGGGTCAGCAGTAGAAGCATGAGAAGTCGAGTTCAGATCTCCAATATGTATTCCAATATATATTTCACTATATATTTCCCTCACCCAATGTGTGGCACACAGTGAGTGCCTACTGACAAAGATCATGTCCTGGCTGACCTTCTCCCTCACAAGCAGCTGCTTCTACAGGCCTCCTTCCACTAGGGCCTCAGTGCTTTCTTAGATTATAAAATTAAAAGTAAACTGAACCAGCTTCAGTCAGCCCCCTTATGTTGTCGTTCTCTGACCATTAACCAGGCAGCAACCCTCTCTCTCTCTCTCCCTCCCTCCCGCCCTCCCTCCCCCCCCTCTCCTTTTGAGAAGAAGAAAAGATTTCTAAGGCAGAGAAGTTAAGGCGCATGCTACAGCAAGGGAACCAAAAGCCAAAAATTGCTGAAACAGTCCAGGAACATTCACACAGGTTGACAATAGTCAACTGAGCTAGCTGGAATCAACTCGAGCTTTGACAGAGCATGCTATTTAGAAATTGTCCTCTGACATATACAAAGCTTTCATTCAGACTTACTTCTTTGCTTTTCAACTGGGAATCTATCCTGGACTTTCTCAGGCAAACTTCATAGATGTTATCTTTTCTCTCTCTGGTTATTCCTATCTCCTCACCACATTTGGGTTTTCTTTTATTACTGATGGGTGGGGGAGCAGTCAAGTTTCCTATGAACTGGAAGAAGGTATTGAGGAAATTTACTGCAAAGCAGAAAAACAAAGGAAAATAGATACTTCTGTTCACATAATAAAATTCAGTTACAAAGTTATTTGACAATCAAATATTTCAAATCTCAGCATATAATGTAATGTAAAAGGTGGAAATAAAGTAATCACACATACTGAAGGAGGCTTCATTACCACTGGGCTCTGAGGATTTTAATAATTCTATGCAAGTAAAGAGTTGTAATATATTTTATTGCAAAACCTAGGAAAGTGAATATTTAAATATTAACATTTTATAATAGATAAGTGAAAAAAATAAATATAATACGATACCATGTTAGGTATACCAAAGGAGGTGAATTTTTAAATTTTTCTTACAGAAATGCAAAGAGTTTTTGTGTTAAGGTCTGATTTCAAGAAACCTTTGTTCTAAAAACAAAAAGAAAAGAAAAACTTTAAGCCCTCCTTCTAGTTCCTGTGTGTCTAGGGTGATGAGTTCTGTTGAAGTCAGCATTTCATCTGGAAACACTTGACCTTCTCTGAAACTAACTACTCAGGGGAAGAACTTTGGTTTACTCCTTCTTCCTTCCTTTCAGCTGTTGAATTCTCTGCTTTGCTTGTTTTCAAACAAATCTGCCTCCCTGCTCTCCCTCCTTTCTTCCCTCCCTCTCTCCTTTCGATCATTCTCTTTTCTCCTTCTCTTTGTATTTCTTCCCTTTCCACTCCTTCCTTGGCTGGACTTGTGTGATGTTCAATCTTTGGGGGATGATTCTGGACTCCTTGTGAGAACCTCATGCTGTGGCAGAGCCAGGAAAGATGCTGCTGATTATGTGGATGTACTGCACTCCTGGGTCATCATTTCTACCCAAGATAAGATAGGAGTAGTTAAATAAAACCACTTTCATTTTCTATCTGAACACACACACACACACACAGATCTTCAGTTGTACAATATATATATATATATATATATATATATATATATATATATATATATATATATATATTTACATATATATATGTAAATGGTAAGTGTAAAGAAGCCACCAGGAAACCAGGTCTGCACCAGGCACCCAGGAAGCATCCTCAGCTACCCTCCCCCACATCTCCTTGTGTTTAGCCAGTAACTAAAAATTCACCTTTGTTGTTGTTGTTTTTCAAGGTAGGGTCTCGCTCTAGCCCTGGCTGATCTGGAATTCATTATTCATTATCAGGGTGGCCTTGAACTCAAGGCAATCTTCCAACCTCTGCCTCCAGAGTGCTGGGATTAAAGGTGTGTGCCACCACGCCCAGCTAAAATTCACATTTTTGAGCTTGCTCAAGCCTAAATTGAATCCTAAGAGCAAGTGGATAGGGACATGTGGGTCTTTCAGGAAATCATCCTCAGGGAAACATTCCTGCAATTTTGTTTGGAAAACAGAGCAAGTGCTATTCAGGAGAAAGGACAGAACAGGCCCTTCCCAGTCGGAATACTTCACCTGACTAAACAAACCACTGTAGGTAACTTGATACTC
Organism: Zapus hudsonius; assembly: GCA_004024765.1. Taxonomy (NCBI): domain Eukaryota; kingdom Metazoa; phylum Chordata; class Mammalia; order Rodentia; family Dipodidae; genus Zapus; species Zapus hudsonius. The sequence continues at coordinate 213,715 of PVHP010000032.1, read as the reverse complement.
TGGGGTGCTCAGGTCCATGATGCAGGCTCCTAGGCTATTGCTGCCTATCTCAAGTGGCTTATCCATGGGCCATATTTCCCTCTGTCTTCCCTTAAGGAAGTTCTGATGACTGCAGATTTATCCACCCATCCTGAATGCTATCATGTCATCAGTGATGTTTTGCAGACAAGGTGTTTAGGTGACTTTCTCAGACACACACATACATATGCACATGCATGCACACATATATGCAACAGGTCATATTTGTTTACATGTCCTGGGGATTTTAATCTTTTGAAGCCAAACACCTTTACAAAATTAAAGTTTTCTATTTGCAACAACTAGTACAGGGCCTGGAACATAATGCCTACTCTAGAAATATTTATTGATTACTGGAATGGCCCATCCTTTCCCCACAAGGCTCTTTTGTGGATTCTTTAAAGATACAAAAGTATAAGTTAATGGAAACAGTTACAATTTAACAATGCACTAGAAACATAAGTGTGCTGAAGACTCATTTAGTAGTAGAAAGTAGTAGAAATCACTGGTTTCTTTAAATACCTTAAGCAATAGAGCCACCTATTCACTTATTAACCTTTGGTATTTTTGCTGCATCATGAAGTTGAAGGGCAAACTTACTTGTTTTGAATAGCTCTGCTTTTTGGATTACTAAAATCCCAATTGTTGCCATGAATTCTGGAAATGACTCCTTGACTACATTTCCTGGTGATAAGCCCACCCAAGGAAGGATGGCTCATTCGGAATTAACTTTGTGTCATTCATAGGAGTCTAAAAGGGAAGAAGGGCCAGAAGCGACCCAAGGTAGTTATCCTCACTCTCCCTTGTATATGGTGGTGTGTGTTCCATTATCTGTTAACTAGCCTGCAGGGGACTTTAAGGACATTCTCCACTAAGACATCAGGGACTCCAGGTCACTCTGAATGTCATGCATATCAGCTTTGGGAGCTAGCTCCTCTACAGTAGTCTTAAATCAGAGTTCCTCCGCTTATGACTTATCTCTGGATTTCCTGGGTATCATCTTTTCTCCAAAATGTATCATGGGGCTTTCTTTTCAGCTCTCTCTCCACCTAAAACATTCTTACTGCCTTGCTTGGGATCTTGAAACACTATTTCCTGGGAAGATCACAATTATAAGCTTTCGATACAATTCAATTTAAATTCAAGATTTTTTGCAATTAAATTTAGCAAAACTTCCCTTTCTTCTACTTTCAGGAAGGATGTATTTGTTTCACAGCCTCAGCTCAGTAGACCCCAGTGGTGAATCCAGTGTCCACCTAAATTCGACAAAAATGCTCTGGAAGTCTTCTGAGCTACATCCTGGCACCTTGTCCACCCCCCACCTCTGCAAAATTCTTTAGTCCACTTCCTGTGATAAGATGGCACCTGACCCCATCTCCAACTGTCCTATTTTTTCAAAGGTTTCTTGCTTTCTACCTTTGTTCAGCAGAACCACGGGAACGGTGATGATGGTGACGAGAGCAGCAGCACCCAGCACTCCCAGGAGAACTTTCCACGGTGTCTGCAAGCCAGGAACAGCACATCCAATTAGAAGGAAGCCAGTGGCCCCAGGCTGGGGGTCTGGGGAAGAGATCTGGGGCTTGGGCTGCTCAGCGGGCAGCAGAATTTGCAAGTGCACCAGCTTTTTAGAGGCTGGAAGGGGTCTGAGTGCGCATTCCTGTAGGGTTCTCTACTCCCCCCGAACCCAAGTGCGATCAGCGCTGGCGATTCCTGGGTGGCTGCCTTGGACCTTCAGGGCTCAGGGCTCGGAGGGTCCCCGCGCAAGACACCAAGGCGCAGAGAGCGAACTTTCCTCCACCTGTTACAGGGATCCCGGCCTTATTCCCGGCGATTGGGGACACTTTGGGAAGCGCCGGGCGAGGAGAACCTACGCCGGGACCCGGGGGTGCGCACTCACCTTCATGGTGGCGTCGTGTCCGTCGGAGCGCAGGCAGAAGTCCTTCCCCGGGCGGGCGCGGAGCCGCGAGACCACGTCCTGCGCCGCCCGCCGCTCTGCGCGCACTCACCCCGCGCCCCGCGCCCGGCCGCGGCCCCAGTTAAACATTAGTGAGCGGCCAGCCCGCCGTATAAAGGCACCGAGCGCGGGGCAGCGGCCGGGAGAGCGCGCGGCTGGCCCCGGGGACCCGCCGGGGAGTGGCCAGGGGAGAACCGGGCAGCCGGGACGGGCGGTGCCCCAGGACAGACCCCAGGCTGGTAGTCCAGGGCACCGCAGTCCCTCCTGGCTGCCAGGGACATGGCACGCTGGCATCTGGGTACTCTCGCCTTGCCTCAGACAGGCAAGGGGATCCAGGTCCGAGAGGGCATAGTGCTTGGCACACTCACAGCTCACTTGTGTTTACTGAAACTAAAACCCAGGTCTGTGTCTCTTGCCAGTGGAAGCTTGGTGGTGTTGGGAAAGAATGAGGTGAGCATTGCATGCGGTCTGGCAGGCAGAGAGAAAAGGTGATGGCTCATCATTAAGAGGCACTTAAAGGCTGGGTGTCACCAGTATTTACCCGCCCCAGGGAATTTCTACTCATTCTGGGCATATCGTCTTATCAATATGCCAAAAATAATAACACTACCGCTTATGTGGAAATTACATTAAGCAACATGCTAAGCACTCATTGTGCTTATTGTACTGGGAGGTGGAGGTGGCCTGTGCCCAGAGAGATTAAGTTACTAAACCAAGTCACTGGGCATGGAAGTTGTGGGGCCTCAATTATGAATGCATGACCTAGCCAGGCAGCCTGAACTTCCCAGTCTCCACAATTGTAAGACATACATTGCTTTACAAATCAGTTTCCTGGTGCAAATCCCTCTCAATGTGTCTTCCAAGACATTCACAAGTCCATTTCTACCCCCTGGCACCTGAGGCAGTTGAGTAGACTTACCAGAGCCTGTGAGCTGGAGCTGTGAAGAGAGGCCTCCTCAAAAGGCCTACAGGAAACAGTGCAAACTGAGGGCCCATTGCTTTGCCTCCCTGCAGGCATTTGGGCCACTGGGCAATAGTGGCAGCTTGAGTGTACCCTGGTGATGGAGGTCCACACAGTGGAACCTGGACTTAACCTACGTCATGCCTATGTCATGCTACAGAAGACATTGGTTAGCATCCACAGGATGGATCATCTAGTTCTCTGGGGTATCCCATGAGACACAAATATTTTCACACACTATACCCACTTCAAGGGACTTTCACAGCCCTCCCCCTTTACATGTTACTAGCCATTCGATGTTATTTTTAATAAGTCCTTAAGGTTCCAGCCAGCCAACATGCTAGCAACCACTTAAGAGTCAACATAGATATTCTACCATCTATTTTTTTTTCATGCAGAGTGGAAAAACACTTGTACTACTCAAAATTCTATTTGTCAGAAAGATTTCCTTCCTACTAATATTTCAGATCATTCCAGAAAAGGACTTTCACATGCCAGCCATTACCTGATGGCCAGGGCCAGCTTTTCTTTTTTTAAAAATGATGATGCCTCTCCCTCCACTGTTACAGGGAACTCTTCATAAGGCTACAGGTACGTGTTGAGGGAGAGACATGAATGGTAGGAGAAGACACAGTGGAGTCCAAGTTCTCTGTGCCAATGGTTGTCTTTGCCTTGTGGATCTGGTGGGCATATATATATATATATATATATATATATATATATATATATATATATATATATATATATATATATATATATATATATGTGTGTGTGTGTGTGTGTGTGTGTGTGTGTGTGTGTGTGTGTGTGTGTGTGTAATTTTCATTTAACAATGGGATGTGTCTGCACATGCCAAGTTTATCATCATGTGATAGACCAGGTAAAACTCCATTCATTGTACATAACTAGTTTGTATAGTTAATTGGTAGTGTGACGGTTAGGTTTTGTTGTCAACTTGATCTTTTTAATTATCTTGGGTGGGTCTCTGAGGTTGTTTACAGGAAGGCAGCCCTCTCAATAGGGAGCAGGATGTAAGGAGGCTCAGGAAAACTAGAAACTGAATTTCCTTCCTGAAAGGGCAGTGCAGGAAGGAAATTCCAGAGACCCAGAGAGTAAAGAAGTCTGGGAAAGGGTTGCAAGATACCACCCTAAGGCTATATAAAGGGGAAGGAATTCTCTCCTAGGCCCCTGCCTATTTGCTATGCAATGGGATTCTTTCTCTGCTTGGACCTGTGAAAAGGGGTCAGCCTCTTTCACTGTGTTGGAAATTCCCCTGTATCTGTAGCTTCAATGAATCCTTTCCTGTTTGGAGATTCTACAACAGGTGGTATGTGTGGAATTGAAGCCTCTAAAAACAGATATGTTGGAATCCTCACTCCAAGGACTTCAGAATAGTGTTGATTTGGAGATATATTCTTTGTAAAGAAAGAAAATCAAATTCAAATTAAAACATGAAGATGGGCTCTAATTCAGTGTGACAAGTATACTTATAAAAAGTGGACATTTTGACATACAGGGAGGGACACACACAAGGGAAGATAATGTAACAAGATAGACAAAAAAGATGGCTGTCCACAAGGCAAGAATAGAGCCTGGATCGGATACTTTCCTCCCAGCTCTCAGAAGGAAGATTTTAGACTTGTGGCTTTCAGAGCCATGAGACAATAAATTACTACTCTTTGGGCCTCCCAATTTGTGGTATGTGGTTACCACAGCTCTAGCAATCTAGTGTGATTGGTATTCCATATGGTGCCTTCAGTCCCCACTCCAGCCCAGTAGCAATGCAGTTACTATTATAGCCAGCCTTCAGGGAGGCCCCCAAGTTCAATTGTAATTTATTATAACAATAGATACCTAGTTTGTAAGGTGCTTGCTTCACAAACATATGAATTGGGTTTGATCTCCAGACTTTATGTAGAAAATGCCAGGCATTGTGGCACACAGGTAATTCCAAAACTGGAGAGAGGTAGAGGTAGGGCTGACCAACCAATCTAACTGAAGTTATGAGCATCAGGCCAATGAGAGTCTCTCTAGAAAAGGTGGGTGGTGTCTGAGAGAAATGACACTCAAGATTATCTCCTGGAAGCCATTCTTACACACACACACACACACACACACACACACACACACACACACACACACACACCTTCATACACTCATGAAGCTGTATGCAGGAATACATATATACACATAATACATATAGTGAACTAGCTTTCCTCTAAAACCCTAGGTGTTTCCTCTGTGACTTCTAGATTGGGCTTGTTAGCGACTCCACACAGCTGTCCACCCTGCTCATTCTGTCTATTCCCGCATAAGAGTCAAGGGGCAGAACATCTTGCATTACAACATAGACTTGCAGAGTCATCTCTCACTGCAGGTTCCATACAGAGCAAATGGCTGTTCTAAGCAAATGGTTAGAGACTCACACACTATGGAATATACAATTTCCAAAATTCAGAGTTCTGATAAACATTGCTCTTCTTCATAGTGAATGTGAAAGGTGGGGTGACTTTTCATTGACATTTAGCGGGTTTACCTGAAATGTCACAGGTTACTGACTTCCTGAAACTTTATAAAACTTTCATTTTTCTTGTGCCCACCTTGGCTAAACTAAATCATCTAAGGAACTGCCTCTTACTGTCCACCAGTTCCACTTAGTGCAATGATGCTGCTACGATGGACCAGTGCTGTGTTCTCTGGAATATTTTGGTGATGGAGGTCCTAGCTGAGACTGAGGCAGAGAATAAGACACCGACATGGCTCTGAAATAAACTGGTGAAAAGACACTGCTGGCCCTTCAAGTAAATAAACATTATTTTAAATAGTCTTGATTAGACTCAAGTAAAAAGTGTATGTTAATCGTCCTAGATACTATGAATTCATTATGTGATCCAATAAATTTCCATGTCTGGCTGGGCATTTTGGCATACACCTTTAATCCCAACACTCAGAAGTCTTAGGTAGGAGGATCACTGAGTTCAAGGCCAGCCTAAGAATATGGTGAATTCCAGGTCAGCCTGGGCTACAGCGAGACCCTATCTCAAATACTAATAATAAGTTATCACATCAGAAACAGCAGCTGAGACAGACACATTTCCATTGTCCATGATCAGTGTTATCTCTACAAGCTGCACAGGCCATTTAATTAATAGGACATTAGCCACTCTGTATTGGTGAGGTTTGCAGATAGTGGCACAAATCTCTGCCCTTAAGAACACTCATATATTTAGTTTCCATATTGGTGTGGAAGCACAGTACTGGGGGCTTCCTGTGGACCTATCCTCCTTAATCTAGTGTTATGATGTTAAAAAGTAAGTGAGCCAAGGATTGTAGCTGTTTCTAGGAGCTGGAAAACGTGAGGAAACCAGTTATCTTCTAGAGCCTTTGGAAGAATGGAGCCCTTCTGATACCTGGAGCTAAGCCAAGCAGACACTATTCTAGACCTCCGACCTCCAGAAATATACTATAATAACTTTGTGCTATTTAAAGTCACTCAATTTGGGGTAATTTGTGGCAGCAACAACATGGAACTAACATATCACTGGACCATGGTGTTTTCTTTTTTCTTTACTTTTTTTTTTTTAAGCTCGGTAGAAGTTCACATAAACCCAAGGTCAGTATTTCATAATTCCAAGCAGGCCTGTGTATATCTCCTTTCATAGGGCATTTTCAAATTTCATTTGTCCTTCTAAGGAAGGTTTGAGAGGAAATTTGAAGTATGTATGTATTTCAGGGTCCTTTCCAAAAAGATCTATTTTAACAAGGCATTGAATTGGTTTGGGAGACTGTTATGGTTGGAATGCTTTTCCAAAACTCCCATGAAAATTTAGTTGCCACTATGATTGCACCAAGAGAGGAGACCCTTAGGAGGTGAGTGGATGATTGGAGCACTTCCCTCATGAATGGACTAAGGCTATCATTGCAGGACTGGGGAGGGGGTTTGTTACTGTCCGCAAGGGTGGGGGAGTTATAATGAGGTGGGCAGAAGCTCTGCTTCCTTTCCTGAATCTCATCATGTGATGCCCCTACCATGTTGAGATACAGCAAGGAGGCCATCATCACTTGTGCCCTGGCTCTTGGCTTCCCCAGTGTCCAGAACCAAAAGCTGAATAAATTTCTATTGTGTAGAATTTAACCAGTTTATGACCTTCTTTGGTAATAGTAGTAGAAAATGGACTGAAACAGACAGAGACCATGAATTCCTCTCGGGCAAAAATTCAAATCAACCCATGAATTTTTCTAGTTGCTTGAGTCAATCCATAATTTGGAATGCTGTCCATCTACTTATTCCTGGTATTTTGTGACAGTGCAGAGAGCTGACATACCCATGACAATTCAACCCTCTTTGAAAGCCAGACACTCAGAGTGCACAATCTCCTTGCAACTGTTTATGGTAACAGCTCCTTTGGAAACCCTAGTCCTGGAGATGGGTTTACTGCTTTAGTCTCATTCTCTTATTTTTTTTTTGCATTATTGTGGTGTGTGTGTGTGTGTGTGTGTGTGTGTGTGTGTGTGTGTGTGTATGTCTTGTGTGCATGTGTGTAGAGGCCAGGGGACAATGCCAGGTCTCCCCCATTCATGGCTCATCCTCATGGATTCTCTCTTGGTACCTGGAGTTGGTGTTTTTCTGAACCCCAGCAATTCTCCAGTCTCTGCTCCCAGCAGAACTGGAGATACACACAAGACCATAAGCAGCTATTTACATGGGTGCTGGGAAATCAAACTTGGGAATCTCAGGTCCTCTCAGGCCCTCCTGTTAACCTGAACCATCTCCCCATGTCCTCTTTCTCCTCTCTTCAATGCCATTTCTCTCGGTGGTGGAGCTCAGCAGAAGAGGGAGGCCAAAGAAGCTTGAGTAGCGCACAGTGCCACTAGTGTTCAAGGCTTGCTTCCTAAGGCTCTTCTATATCCTTAGGGACAAGTGTGGCAAGTGGCTAGGAGTCCAAAGAGAAGCTAGCCAGACTAGCCCAACACCACATTAGTACTGATCTGTTACACTGTCTCACTGTGAGGATGGGGAATGATCTCTTGACTCTCTGACTGTTCTCTGCTGTCTACCTTGATCCATGCTCAGTAAAGCCCCTGCCTCTCACTAGAATGCATGTGAAATACAAATGACACATGAAGACATCTCTCTTTGTACTCCTGGGTTAGGAACTGGAACCCTGGAGGCAACAAGATTCTCCATGTTGAGAGAGGAGATGGAGGGAGGAAAACACTCCACAGCAAGGGGCAGGAAGGTTGAGGAACAGAAACAAGTGAGGAATAAGGCATTCCTTTTTTTCCCCTCTGCATGAACCAGGAACTCTACCTCTGGGGAACAACTGTCTGCTCTCCCAGGCACTTTCCACATCTCTCCTCTACCACTGGGATCAAAACTTGCCTCATCCATGCTTCTAGCCTTCGGTGTTGACTCTATCTGTTTCTCTTCAACTCCCTCCTTTCCCTACCATCTTCGGGGTGATCTCCCCCCCTGTGCTCCAGGTTTGACCCATTTCTATTAAATCTACAGACAATAGTCAGCTCACCAGTTCTATAGAATCTCATACAGGAGAATAAGTCTCACAGCCAAATAATCATATGCATACAAATCTTGACTAAGACAGCTGAATGAGTCCTTAGAAAGTACCGACCAATTTACCTTTTCTGGGATAGATATTATTCCAGAGTATGACAGTCAATAAACACTGACTTTGGCAAAATTAACTGGGCAGTGGTCTCTTTTTCTGTAGTTTATTGTAAAAGAATTTAAACCAAGCTTATTTATTCTTAGCAACATGCATCACCTCACAAACTTCTCCAGCTTTGGTTATTGTGTTTTTATTGTCCCAACCATTAGTAGATGAGGGGTTCTTTTTACATCCCTTGCTCAGTAAATACCTGTTTGACCACCTGGAGGCTCAGCAGACCTTTGTGCCCTTCTGTTGATGACATGCTTTGGAGAGTGTGTGGGTTTTTTTTTTAATTTGAAGAACTTGCTTATTTCAGTTCCTGCCTTGAGATAATTATATGATTTTATGAAGAACTGGACTAACCACCCAGAGCCTCATTCTTACAAAGTGGCTGTAGCTATGGTGAAATCTCCTTCACGTTGTCCAGGTTGTAAACATGTGGGGGCTGGGAGGCTGGTGGTGGATGTTGACCAGAAAGGGATTGTGGCTAGGGCTGAGGTGGTGGGGCTGGGCTGGGGCTTCTGTGATTTAAGGAAAGAAATAGCAAGAAGTAGTAAAGCAGCACTGAGGACAGGGTCCAAACTAAATTTTAAAAAATTGTTAATTTGCCAAGTAAGGAATCATTTGTCTGTTTATAGCAGTGGATCACATAATCAGAAAATCATATATAAGAGTTGTATTTCTTGTTGTATGTTCTTTATGTTCTTTTATGAATAACAATAACATAAAGAGTTCATAATGATAATTAGTCCAGAGTAAAAAACTAAGTCTGTAATTCATTTCTTTTTGTAAAATTATAGTAAATACCATATCATAAAACACATAAATAAGTATACATATATATGTATATATATGTGTGTGTATTCATATATGACCATTGTAAAATTGTTTTGCCCTTGAGAACTAAGCTTATTCCTGGATTTAACATTGCCCTCATTTAGAATTAAAGCTCAATAAAATTAAAGCACACGCAATTCCAACAAGAATATAGCAATTAACTCCAAATAAGCAGAATATAATATTTTGGAGTATTTGTGCCAGTATTTGACAGTAATAAGTAATACAGAACTCTGGGAGAACTCTCTGCAATATTAATGCTGAGAAACTGAATGTGTTCACAAGTGATGGCCAGACCATATCTGTGACTCAAAATCCTTTTTAGCAATCTTCCCAGAATGACCAGGCACTGATCAACTACTGACAACAGCCTATCATCTACCCAAAGCCCAGGTTCTACCTGAGAATATCCATATGCTCCTCAGAGCGCTCATACTCTGCTCTGTTTCTGGCTAGCCTTCCTGGTGTTTCCCTATGCCTCCAGGCTTCAATAATAGCACCCCAGAATGCTTCATCACTTGTTCTGTAAGTTTTCACACTCCCTGCCTGCTTTTAAGTGTCTGTTAAGTCCACTGTGAGGGTGGATGACTCCCTTGTGATGGTAAGCTGTGAAAGAGTGAGCTTTGTGTGTTTGCTGTTGGGCGGTCTTTATTTCCACAGAGCAGAATGAGGATGCAGGTACTGATGGTCTGACATATTTTAAGACTTGATAATCTATCTCTCGTTTCCCTATGCCAGTGTTTCAGCAGCAAGAATAACTCGTTCACTGGCCTCTACTTCCTTAAGTCACCCTGAAAGCTGCACTAATATTAGTTTCTCATTCTTTATCAGCTGTACTTTTTCTCAAAAAAAAATTCTGATGATATTTCTTTACGGTTGTTTAATTTGTCCTAATATTCAGAGATGCTTGGAGGAAATGTAGCCAAATGCCAAAACACATGGGCAAAGGTTTTCAAAAGTATCCTATATACAAATATTCATGCTCAAATAACTGCTTTTTGAAGATTTTATTAGAAGTGTTTCTGTCGCTATAGTTAAACTTTCTGTCATACCTGCCAGAATATAAAGCATTAATATCTTGGCAGATAAACTGAAAATGACCTCAGGAGAGGGAGAACCATCAAACTTACTGAACAGTTACTTTGCCAGATGGTGTGTTGTAAATATCAAGGTGAGTCAGGAACTTTACCAGGATCACAGTTTACAAAGAAAGTTAGAATTGTTGATCCACTCAAGTTCAGCTAGCAAAATCCAAGACCAAATCTTTGAAATAAATGGTCTCTTCACTCGTCTCTCCAAGCATTTGGGGGATTGAAGTGGGGGCTGAGAAAAGAAATCCGTAATCCAGGAGGACACAGTAACCCCTTGGGCTGTTTGGAGTGTGGTGGTCTTCCTGGCTCCCTTTCCTAGGTTCTTTTCCTTTTCTTTCCCTCCCATGTCTGGATAACTTTTCTTTCAATACCTTTCCTGCGCTAGGGATCCACTTCTCTAATATCACCTATAAACCAGTCAGTCCTCCTAGGCTAAAGACTCAACAGCTTTCTTCTTTCCTGAAAATTCACACCCGATCTATTCTGATAGACCAGCATGAGGGGAGGTAGATGGGATTGACATATGTATGCATTTTATCAAGACTTTGGGGGCCAGAAGGTCCTTCCTGATTCTTAAATGGTGTGCCAAATATATCCAGCACATACTTCCTTCTCTCTACTGAGCATATTTTATTGAAATGATCTGTGTACTTCCTGTCTGTCTTATCTTGCTCTGAGTATGGCAGCCAGGGTTTATTAATGTTTGTATTTTTAGAAACGACACCATTTACTGCACTGAATGCCCCTGAAGCTGGCAACCAAGCAACAGCTGCCCCTTCCAACAGCTCACCATGCCACCTGGAAGGCAGTGATGAAAGGAAAGTGAAGGCTTTACAGTCAGACAAGCCTGGCTCTGCCATCCAGCTATTATCTGCCCTTGGCTCTTTTATTGTGTAACCTATTTCCCAGAGTTGTGGAGATCTAATGATATACCTGAGCCATCTCAGCTATTCCCAAGTCTTCAAAGATCTCGATGTGCTGATGGCTTCTCTTTGGAGCTGTCTAGATGGGATGTCTCCTCTGGATTCCAAGCTTCCCAAGGTCATGACTTGGGTGGCTTATCAGCTGCAAACTAATTATGATCTGCACAAACTGCTTACTCACCAAAAGGCCAAGGTGAGTTCCCGACACACTCCCCTAAGAGAAACAACTACTCACCCCATTGCCCAAGGCAGAAACCCAGCAGGTGTCCTTCATGGATTTCTCTCCTCCAAGCACAAAGACCTCTTTAATACCCCTCTGTTGCTACCCTCTATCCTTCACCTTGGCTTTGGCCTTCCTTTCTTCCAGCCCACATTATTGTTTACCCTCTTTGACTGGTCAACTGTCTTGCCAATGCCCTCCACAGCAACCTCTGTTACTTTCCTAGTTTCTATAAGCTGGAGTCCCCATAACTGTTCTCACAGCTCCTCACCAAGCCTCACCTCCTACATGAAGATACTTTTGATTTTCATTTCCTCTCCTCTCCTCTCCTTTCCTCTCCTCTCTTCTCCTTTCCTCTCCTATCTTTCTTTTTGTTTCATTCGTTTTGTCGTGTGTGTGTGTGTGTGTGTGTGTGTGTGTGTGTGTGTGTGGTGATCGCCTCTGGCAAAGAATGCCTATGTGGCTTTATGTGGGTGTCAGAAATTGAACCTGGGCCAGCAGACTTTACAAATATGTGTCTTTGATCACTGAGCCATCTCCTCAGACACTTCTAGTTTTTCCTTTCCTTTCTTTCTTTTTTCTGATACAGAGTCTTATGAAGCTTAGGCACACCTCAAGTTCAGCCATAACTAAGGCCAGCCTTGAACTTTTTGTTTCCACCTCCTAAGTGCTGGGGTCACAGAAACCAAGCCCATCTTTAGTTAATTTTAATTCCAGTGACTGAAGTGCAATCTCTCCTTAGCTTCAGAATCTTGAATTGAAATGTTCTCTCTTGTCAGGAATTCTGTTCCTTTGGTCTTACTAGACATTCAGGAGACAGGTGCCATGTCCTTTAAGAAGACTTGTCCCTGTAAGGTGTTTTCAGAGAACTTTGTGCCTCTATTAAAAAAAGAAAAGAAAAGAAAAAGGAAACATTCATTGTTCTTAAACTCTGTGAATTGAAAAATGGCTAAGACTTATGGACTCAGTACTGTATGCTAGATATGTGATAGTTACTTCTGATTGGCACCTTGATTTGATTAAGAAGGACCTAGAGCATTGTGAGGCACACCTCTTGGCATTTCCAGTGAGGATTCACTAAGTAGAGGAGACCCAGCTGTGAGTGCTCCTGTCATTACGCCTTTCCCATCGTGATGGACTCCATCTCCCGAACCATGAGTTAGAATTGTTTTTTGTTAGGTGTCTGGTCACAGCAATGAATAAGAGAAGTGCCTAATACAATATTTTGTTACCTAATGTTCACAACATGATACAGTAGGCACTACTGTTGTCCCTATCTTGCAGATGAGGATGTGAGTCACAGAGAGGTTAGATATGCTTTGCATCATTACACAGCCAGGAACTGAACCCAGGAGGCCTGATTCTGTATTTAACCTTCATACTTATTTGCTGTGCATTTTCATATCTAATAATCTCCAAGGATTTGCCTATTGTTTTCTCAAGCATTTCCAAGGCTTTAAATAATGCCTGTCACAGAAAGCTGCTTATTAAGTAGTTATAGACTTCATAAGTACACACATGATGAATCACTTGTGTCTCTCCATCCTGAGTAGCAAGAAGTAGGAGCATCTGGTTAGAAGGGCCTAACCCTAAATGTTTGGATCTGGCTTGTACTCCCAGTACCAGAAATCAGTTTCTACCCACATTGGGCTGTGGATAGGAGAGACCTACAAGGTCCCCAAAACAAGACAGGCCCTGTCAAAGCACTTGATTACCTGCCTGAGGTAAACGATAAGACCCTATTGCTGAAGACGCCACATGCTGCTGATACAGAACATAAGAGACCCAGCTGGAATCTGAAAAGAAGCCATTTCCTAGATGGTTAGCCCATATAGTGCTCAAAAGCACTGCATGAGGAGCCTGAGAAATATGGTCAATAATGTTGTGAACAAGCAGGGGACACTGGTATACAAATGCAACCAGCATGCAAAATCTACACACCTGTGAAAGAGTGGCACCCAGCCTAGGTGAGTAACCAATGGCTCTCTGATTGGCTGAGGGATCTGCTTAGTGGTAAGGAACCCAGAACTGGAACTGTGATCCAAGTCAGAATCCCATGGAGAACAAGAATCTCAACTCCAATGAGAAGCTCTGTTAATCTTGGGCCTAAAGAGAGGTTATATCCATTGAAATCTCTCCAAATTAACTATGCTTATCCCTTTTAACCTATGCTGATCTCACTCTCTTTTGGAGAATCTATTTTTCTTTTTCAGAAGGCAGTGAGAGCCAAGGACAACCAAAATCTATCAACAAGACAAGAAATGTTAGCGGACCCCCTTGGCAGGAGATGAACCATCCCTCACACATCAGCTAGGGCCCAGGTGAAATCACAGAGGAATGAGCAAGAAGAACAAGAGTGCTGCTTCCATGGGGAACCTGACAACCTGTTCAAGGTGATGGTGATGGACACTGAGAATACACAAAATGCACCAAGGCAGAAATCCCCAAGCTGCTGAGAGCTCAACGCTAAAGTAGACTTGAAAATCACCCAGCAAGTCTTGGAAGAGGGGGCAGAAAGATTGTAAGAGCCACAGGGTGGGAGGGAATATCCAGAGGCATTGCCCCCCTCCCCCATTGATAGATTGCTACTCTCACATCTGATAACCCACAACCCCGTGGTGAATAGAGCAATCCTACTGAGGAGGGCTCTCAGTGGAATGTGGGCAGGGAGGAGGGAAATGGTGGTACCAATTCATGATTTGTCCATACAAAGTTTCTAAATAATAATAATAATAAATTCATGTGTTTTGATATCAGAAATAAAATTATTTTAAAGCAAAAAACATAGGTTTTTTTCTGTTGCTGCCCATCAGTTAGCTGGACATTTGAAATTGTTAAGTCCATCTATCTGCCTGGTTCCATTGCCACTCTTTAAGACTGTTAATTTCCAAGATTCCGTTTTGCCTTTGTCATCTTATTGGACCTTGAATTCACAGTACCACACCATCTACGTTTAGTTGCATGCCTGTTTTCATCAGTAGGAAAAAAACCTATCTAGCTGGCTTCTGCTTGACAGCTGGAAAAACAGACTTGTCCTGGAGCCAAACAATTTGTACATCAGAAGAATTAGGGAGGGAACTTCTTGCCTCCTGTGGATGTGTGGGTGGAGGACTGAATCATCAAGTTCTCTGAGTTCCTTGGAAAACGATAACTCAAAGGAATATTACACAACGTGGAGAAATTGGAGAAGGGTATGCAGACACACTGAAACGACCCAAGTGTTAAAAAGTGTTGAAAATAGAACCCACAGGCTAAAAATAAAACAGGAGTTTGGAGAGGAAGAGACTGTGGGTCAACGTTCCTGTGCACTGGAGGGCTGTCGGTTGGAAGGATCAAAGACTGATGTTCATTGACCTGACAAAAGAGAACATGCAAGAGACCTAGGTGCCCTTTGAGGAACCGAGACAGGCGGAAGAAGATAACTTCAATACGTTCAAGACATCTGCCAGCTATAGAAAAGAGAATCTTCATACCCCTGTGACCCAAGCAGATGGGAGGGAGTGGGCATACAAGTAGTGAAAGTGCTTCCCAAGTGGCCATACATTGTGTATTTTTCTTTTCTAAGTGAACACTTAAAATTTCTAGCACATATTTATCGTTTGTTATCTTTCTATAGAACATGAGAAAACTGGGTGGAGTGTGTGTGTGTGTGTGTGTGTGTGTGTGTGTGTGTGTGTGTGTGTGGACAGTGGTCAGATTTCTATTATCTGATGGTCACTGATATTTGAGAAACACATTGCTGTAGTCGGTTGCTTCTGCACCTGAAGTCCCTATTGCTTTCTATGTTGGCAGTTTGCTTCTCTGGGCCATGCACTTTGCAAGCAGCAAACTGTCAGGTTTGAAGAGACAGAGAAAGTCTACTTACTGGCTCCTTGGTAGGGGTTGTGAATAGGAGTGGAGTTCTTCGTTTGTATTACTTTTCATTGGCATTACTTTTATTTGTTTTTGAGATTTTGTTATGTCATGTTCAAAGACATAATAAGATAGATTTTATAGTCAGGGCAGTTTTTGACTAGAGTGAAGGGACTGAACGGGATTCCCAGATGGACTCTTGCTAAAAGGGGACTGAAAGAAGTATTTATGCAACAGTTTTGGGCTACTGGGAAGAGCCGTGCTATCTAACTGTATTGTAATAATGACTGTCCCTGGGGAGGAAGGGGATGTATCAGATGTCTTATCTAAGCATGTTATGTATGTTTATCTTTTTTGTGTTCCCTTTATGGGCAAGGTCCATTTCTTCTAGTTTCTGAACTTTCTTTTTCCTTCTCAGAGTTGTCAAGAATAAAGAATACACATATGAACAGAACAAATCCAAGAGAATTCAGTACACTTGTATTACTAAATAGGTATGGAGTTTCATATAGATATTGTTTATAAAAGTTATAAATGGGGCTAGAGAGGCAGTTAAGGTGCTTGCTAGTGAAGCCTAACAGACCAGTGTCAATTCCCCAGTACCCATGGAAAGCCAGATACACAAAGTGGCCTATGCATCTGGAATCTGTTTCCATTGGCTGGAGGCCCTGGTGTGCCCTCTCTCTATCTCTCTCTTTCTCTGTCTCTTTCTGCTTATAAATAAATTAATTAAATACTTCAAAAAAAGATATAAATGACTTTCTCAGCCATTTGTCATGTGTACATAGGAAAGCTACTGATTTTTGTGTGTCAAATGTTGTGTCCTGCCACTTTATTGAAAGTATTCATCAGTTCTTCGAGTTTTCTGGTGATAGATATATGTAGGCTTTCTTAAACACAGAACCATATCATTTGCAAGTGTTGTGATCATCTTCTTAGTTGCTGCGCAAGAAGAACCCAAACAAAAGCGGCTTGTGGAGGAATGGGTTTATTTGGCTTACAGACTCGAGGGGAGACTCCACCCTGGCAGGGAAAATGATGGCATGAGCAGAGGGCTGGACATCACCTCTGCCACAGCACTGCAAACAGCGGCAGGAAGGTGTGCCAAACACTGGCAAGGGGGAGCTGGCTTATAACCCCATAAGCCCACCCCCAACAACACAGCTTCATCGAGGTTGTAAAACCCAAACTGCCATCAGCTGAGGATCAATCTATCAGAACACATTCAATTGTTTGTGGGGGACACCTGGATCAAACCATGACAGCAAGTAAGGATAGTTTGACTTCTTCCTTTCCAATTTGTATCTCTTTTGTTTATTTCTCATGTTTTATCACTCTAACTACAGTGGTGGGGTAGGAGACAGGAGGATTTTTGCCTATTTCTGAAATTTGAGTCAAAATACTGTGGTTTGGAAGGTCAAAGCCCTAGAAGGACATTACCACTGTTCCTTGGGTAAATGGATACATTCCATCAAATTTATAAATTTGTGCTAATGCACATTGACTAATGCTGTTCTCACTTTTGGTTAGAGAAGCCTCTTTTTACAGATGGCAGTTGAACGCCAAGAAGACCAAAAATTTATCAAGCTTACAAGAAGAGAAAATTCAGTGTTTATCACTGAAGAAGTCATATCTATCACACATTGCAGGACCCAGAGAACATTGCGGAGGAGGTGGCAGAAAGAATATTAGTGCTTCTCTCATTGCTGTCCAGAGAAGCTTCTATATGGAAATGGTGGTAGACACTGAGGAGACTCAAAACTCATCAAAGCTGAAACTAAGAAGCAGTTAAGAGCTCACCATGGGATGATCTGCCTACATCATGCCTGTCAAGGCTCAGGGAACATCACAGAAGAGGGCATGGAAAGACTATGTGAGCCGCAGGGTAGGAAGGGATACTTTGGGGCAACTGATGGGTATATTCATGAACTCACAGTGGTTGTTGTTACTTCTACAATACCTGCACATGTTTGATCCCATCAACATTTTGACATAGAGGACAGAAGAGGAATGAAATGAGACATCACAACAGAAGAAAGACAACTTGTAAAAAATGAAAATGCCCAGTGGAATAAGGGTGGAAGAAAAGGATAAAAGAGCATAATAGTAAGATAGTACTAATCAAATCACAGCTTGTCTATTAAAAGTTTCATTAAAATTTTTTTAAAGTAGAAATAGCTAGAGGTTTTACCATTGATGTTGGGGAATTCTGTGTACACTTGTTAGAGTGACAAAATATAACAAGTTTTTGGCTTTCAGAGACCTCCATCCTCAGCAGATCCATCTTGGTTCACCTCTAAAAGGCTCAGCTCAAGCATATGGTATCCCTGTCCACCTGCCCTGAGGTCCTGAAGGCCCCTCTGGCCTTTCAATTGCTTTTCAGAAGGGTGAGAACAAGGAATTCTCACTTTGGGGGAAAGTGAAATAAAACCACTTGGATGAGCCAACCAGATTCTCACTCAAGTCCATAGATCATCTTGCTTTCCCATAAAGATTCTGTTTTGTTTTTTGGGTTTTTTTCTTACACTTCATTAAAGGCAATGCTGATGGACAATTTTCAGTAGTTTTCTCCTCCTTATTATATTGAAAGGCATTGCTTAGAAAGTAGGTAATTTATAGTTAGTGAATTTTTTCTTTGAAGTTTTATTTAGCTTCAAATAAACCTAATGTGAAAGCATACTCAAACTTTCAAATAGTTTATTTATTCAATGAAACTTTGAAGTTTATCTAAACTGTTTTACAGTTTGCACTGTAAAGCAAATCCATCTTTATTATTTTAGTGAAAAATCATAAACTTAAACATATACAGTCTTATTTCTGAACCTCTCATCTTACTTGCTATCCTTGTGTGAATCTCATTCTCATGGCTTGGACTGTGGCTTGATTGGTTGTTTAATTGGTATGTGCTATGTGTTATTACTTGCTTTTGGCATTTCACTTAATGTTTTGGTACCCACTGCTAAGCCCTGCTGATAACAAAAAATGGGTAAGATAAATACATGTAAAGAATATATGATTTGAATCATATGAAATTTCTCATCCTTCACCATGCTTCACAACTACTAGGTCTAAGGTTTATACATGAGGCAACACATTCTGCACCATGAAAATATAAATTTGGTAACAGAGTAGTTTCTTTGGACAGTTAAGTAGCTCAAATTGTTTTAATGCAGTTGTAAAATGCTATGGTAAACCAGTGATGGATGAAAGGCACAGTTTTATTATTCAGTACTCAGTAATTAAATGAGAGCCTTATAATTATAAGAATATCCTAGTTGGTCATAAAACCAGTAACATTTTATGACAAAACTTATTAGTATGTTCTGGGTGCCAGAGTGAGCTCTTATTAGTATGTTCTTGGTGCCAGTGGTGAGCTCTTATTAGTATGTTCTGGGTGCCAGAGTGAGCTCTTATTAGTATGTTCTGGGTGCCAGGGGTGAGCTGTCTTGAGAAAGTTCAGGGATCTTTCTCCTGTTTCACTGAGGAATGCATGTTGGTCTCAACCAGTCTGGGCTATAACAAAATACTATTGATGTTATATAGACTGACTAGCTTTAACCACAAAACTTATTTTTCTTTCTTTCTTTCTTTCTTTCTTTCTTTCTTTCTTTCTTTCTTTCTTTCTTTCTTTCTTTCTTTCTTTCTTTCTTTCTTTTTTTCTTTTCTTTCTTTCAATACAAGGGGTCATTATGTAGATTGAGATCTGGCCTTTAACTCATGGTGATCCTCCTGTCTCAACTTCCTAGGTATTGGTATTACCAGTGCGAGCTATGCTGCCTGTTTCATTTTTTTTAAATTTTGAGGTAGGGATCACTCTAGCTTAGGTTGACTTGGCACCCACTCTGTAGCCCAGGCTGGACCTCAAACTCATGGTGATCCTCCTACCTCAGCCTCTGGAGAGCTGAAATTAAAGGTATGCACCAGCATGCCAAGCAAAAGGCAGCTGGTGCCCATCTTTAATTTACTTTTCATAGTTTTGGAAAGTCCAAAATCTAAGTGCCAGCCTAGGTGGGTTTTGTGGAGCGTCTTCCTCAGAGCTGCTTACCGACATCTCTGCTGTCCCTTCACATGGCAGAAAGAGAACAACCGAGCTCTCTCCTCTTAGTGGAGCTTGTCTCAACCTCTATGATCTAACTACTTCTCCAAAGTTCCATTTCCTCAAGAGACCTATCACCACAGCATGTCAGATAACTCAGGATAGGTCAATGAGATAGACACCAACGAAATCCAACGCAATCCTCAGCAGAAACCCAGAGACATAAGATTTCAACAATAAAGCAGACTTCAAACTTACCTGCCACAACTCAGGGAACTGAGCGGAAGAGGGGGTGGAAGATTGTAAGAACCATGGTGGGGGAGAATATCCAGAGACATTGTCCCTCTCAGTGACAATACACAAAGCAGGGGACCGGGTTGACTCCTAGGCTATCCATAACCCCCTACCCCATGGACTGATCCAGTATGGCCAACAAGAAGGATACCCAGTGGATTGGGAACAGGCAGGAGGGAAATGGGGATACCATCATAAGATTTGCTCAAACAATGTATCTAATTTTGGATAATAAAGATATCCATTTGAAAAAAAGAAAAGAGTTCTATTTCCAGGTATATCACATTGTAATGAAAGGTTCAACCTAAAGTTTGGTAGACACAAGCATTTAGTTTATTGCAATATTCCAACAAGAAATGTTTTAAAATCTTATGCCTCTGTGTACATGACTAAAAACAGCATGTAAAATATGATTGATAATAATTGTAATAATTTTAATTAAATGCAAGAACTGAAACAATTTGGGGTTGGAAAAGTTATGGCTACTTTCCAAAAGTCATCTTCTCATCTTTCATATTTTGGTGTTGGGTTCATTAACAATTCACAACTCTGAATTATCCAAAGCAGTTAATACTCTTGTTCAGCTTGTGCATCTGATAGTCTTAATAAAGGAGCTAATTAGAATCTAATGGCATGAAGCAGCATAAACATAAGGAGGAACCTAACAGTCTCAGTAACCATAGAGCAAATTTCATTCTTTGGAAAGCAAAAATAAATCAGAATCATATAATGACTGCATTGTGCCCAGAAAGGAAGATGGCTTCTCCCTGTTGGTACCACAATGCCACATCATGGCTCTCGACCCCTCAGAATGCTTGCTAGCCTCATTAGTCAAAGGAAGCATTATGCTCTAAGGCTTATGAGAAGACTTTGCATCACTTAAGATTGTTTCCCATGGGCCCTATTGGGATAGGGCATGACCTGTGTCAATTGTTTGAATGTGGGAATCTGAAACTTTCTGTTACCCTTCAGTGTGTGTTCTGTCCCTCAAATCAGACCCCAGAGTTGGTCCTTCCACTTCCCAGCCAGGACTGTTGCTTACAATTACAGCTTACCAGCTCTCTGAGCTAAGCTCCTGGCTGCAGGGACCTGGTCCACACCTCATCCGTCACCCCTCCATCAGTTCTCTACACTCTGCTCAGAGAGGTTGTTCTCAAATGAATGTGAACCTGATTGGTCCTAATCCCTTGAACATTTCTATATATGCGATGCCTTGCAAAATCACTTTTCATTCCTCACGCTTTTATTCTCACACCACCCTGTGCTTCATTCCAGTCCTCGGCTTATTCAGGCCCCTCATCCAAGAAGCCTGTCCACGTAGCACTTCCCATATCTTGTACTTAGCTACCCTACTCACTCATAAATGTCTGGATCAGAGTAGACACAGAACATTTGTATACTTGTTGATTGCATGAATAAATAAAGAAAGAAATACAGGCAGACAGGCATCAAGATACACAATAGTATTCTGGCTAGAGGGTCTATCTAAGAAAAGGAGCACTGAATATTGAGATTTCCATCCTTTATATGATCACAAATTCATAAAATTTTTTAAAATCATATTAAAGTGGATATGGTACTTTGAATTAGGTGTCCCCATACACTCATGTGATCTGAATGCTAGGTCTTCAGCTGGTGGAAATTTGGGAATTGGAGCCTCTTGGAGGGGGTGTGTTGTTAGGGGCAGGCTTATGGGTGTTATAGCCAGGTTCCCTTTGCTAGTGTGTGGCTCACTTTCCAGTTGCCCTTGTCCACCTGATGTTGGTCAGGAGGTGATGTCCAGCCTCTGTTCATGCCATGTTTTTGCCTACCATCATGGACTTTCCCCTCAAATCTATAACAAAATTCTTTCCTCCATAAACTGCTTCTAGTTGGGTGCTTTGTTCCAGGATCAAGAAGCTAACTGCAGCACAGGGTAAGATAATTTATATTCATTAAAAGCAATATTTAAAATCGAGGCATGAGAGCACATGCCTGTGTTCCCAGCACTTGGGAGGCTGAGGCAGTAGAATGTTGAGTTGAGGCCAGCCTATGACATGCAATGAGACTCTGCCTCAAAAACAAAAAGATCCAGGTATGGTGATGCAGACAACATAGTGAGTTCCAGGTCAATCTGGTCTACAGAGAGATCCTACCTTGAGAAAAAGCAACAACAACAACAACAACAACAACACACACACACACAATAATGGCTCATGCTCACTCACTCCCTATATATGTGAGGCTGAGGCAGTAGAATTACTGTAAATTTGAAGCCAGCCTGGACTACATAGCAAATTCAGGTCAGCTTGGACTACTGAGTGAGAGGAAGCTTCAACCTGCCTCCCCCTAAAACAACAATTAGATTTCAATGGACATAGCAAGGGATTATTGTATAGGGTTCAAATTATTTTATCTTACTATTAATTTTCTTTTTTTAAAAATATTTTATTTATTTATTTTTCAAGCAGAGAGATACAGAGAGAGAGAGAGAGAGAGAGAGAGAGAGAGAGAGAGAGAGAGAGAGAGAGAGAGAACCAGGGCCACCACCTTGTAGGTCTGGCTTATGTGAGTCCTGGGGAATTGAACCCAGGGCCTTAGGCACCGGAGGCAAGTGCTTTATCCGCTGAGCCATCTCTCCAGCCCACTATTAATTTTGATAATATATTACTTTATTTTTTATCAGTTCACAAACTTAAAATTTTACATTTTGAGAACAAATACAAATATATTAGAATTATATTTTTGGTTTATTTTATTTATTTATTTTTTTTTTTAGTTTTATTGGTTTTTCAAGGTAAGGTCTTGCTATAGCCCAGGCTGACCTGTAATTCTCTGTGTAGTCTAAGGGTGGCCTCAAACTCATCATGATCCTCTTACCTCTACCTCCCTAGTGCTGGGATTAAAAGCATGCGCACCATACCCAGTTTAAAATTGAACTTTGTATTTAAACTAATGACATACTTTTCAGATTTTGTAATTGCTCTAAAAAGTTATTGTACCTATTCATTTTACTGCACTGTGTAGTGGGTTAATAGCTATGCAGAAAAATATATCTGAGGCCTTTCAGCGTTATCATTTTTCTAGTAAGAGCGCATATCCTCAAGGAGGAAACTAGAGTGTATCAATACATTCTTATTTCCATAAAATTTACAGCCCAAGGGCTACTTGTGTGTGTTTTCCTTGCCGGCTCAATAGTGGCCAAGTGTTTTGATGCCGTTGATTTGGCTCTTAAATGAAAATGGATTCTGACAAGAAAGTTCAAGAATTATTGTCGGCTTCTTTGCATAACTTAGAAGCATCTCCAAAGGCATATGTACTATTGCCCTGGCAGACATATATACACGAGCACAGTGTAACACCTCCATCCTCCATGCTTGGCAAGTTAATGTGGTTGTTCATTTTTATAGCCGCTAACTTATTAGCTGTGGATTACGTTGTCACTTTGTGTGTTACATTTCCAAGCACTGGAAGTGTGAGTGAGTTCTAAGACATGTGAAATGAAGGATCAGCTTGAAAAAGCTGGTCTTGAAGGCATCAGAGAGGAGAGATAAAGACTTCCTCATGTGGTTTATGCAGCTTGCCAATTCCTTGATTGACATCTCTCTGTATGGCAAGTCTTGAGGGATTGGGTATTTAAATCTTAATTACAAAAAAGTGTTACAGAATACTAAAAATCATTCAAGGAAACTGGAAAGCTTGTAATGTGGCATTCCTCTATTAATCTCTTGTACAGAATAAATTTGATTGACAAGATTCATACAACTAGTGTAAAGGAATTTAGAAAATCAGTAAAAAAAAACTGAAGGAAAAAAATTTAAAGTCATTTGCTATAAATGTATCCTCTTTTGTAAATTAAATTGTCCCAAAATTATGTACACAAAAATAAAACAGACTAAAGCAAACTTGTTATAAGATAGATTCTTAACTGGCCTAAATAACAAAAATAATCTCATTAACATAATTGAAACAAACAAAAATACAATACAAATAGCTGCTTTGCTTAGAAAGAAAAAAAATCACAAAAACTTAAACCTAAAAGTGATTGGATTACAAAAGACACAAATAACAACTCTGAAGAACACTTGAAGCTAAGTTTTGAACAATATTCAAGAACAGCAAGTATGGGTGTTCTCTTGGTATATCCATGGGATGTCTTCATTAGTCTAAGAGGCTTCATGCAGAGAAGAGAGAGAATGTGGGCAGGTCAAACATAGTCCAGTGGGAAAACACTCATGGATATGGACCTTAGCAGTAAAATGTCATAAAAGCACAAAGCAACTGTTTTCTGTTCAGCATCCCCTGAACATTTTGTTCTTGCACACTCCTGGATGTACTCTCCATCCTTCTCTGCTTGCCTCTTTTCTTGAGCAGATTAATCTGTATGCACTGTATCATGTCTCTCTAAGTTAGTCAGGGTTTCTCAATGAGCAGAACAAGTATAAGCTCTCATCTGTCTGTCTATCTATCCAACCTATCATCTATCTACTTATCTATCTGTGTGTCTATTGATCCATCTGTATCTACATTTCTACGTATACAGACATTTATGGTGAGGATTAGCTTGTATAATCACAGAGGCTGAGATGTCTCTTGGTTTACTCTGCACACTGGTGGCCCAGAAAGCTTTATTATTAACTTTACTTGTTTGTGACAAATACCTATCCAATGCAAAATGAGGAAGGAAAGAAAGGACTTATTTGGCTTATAGTTCAAAGTAGTCCACATTGCTAAGGCGACATGGAAGCAGGAGTAGGAAGTGGCTGGTGTCATTGTGTCTAATGCATGCTGGTGTACACTTAGCTTTTCCTTTGTATACAATCCAGAACCCCCAGACCATGGAACGGTGTGGCTGACATTTAGGCTGTGTCTTCCTACTCAATTAACCCCATATAGAAAATCCCTCACAGACATGGCCAGAGATTTGTTTCCTTTGTGATTCTTAGATCCTGTCAAGTTGACACCTGAGATCAACCTGAAAGTCAGAGAAGCCAATGGTACAGTCTCAGTTCAAGTGTTGAAGGCCCGAGAACCAGAAGAACAGATGTCCAAGAGCAGGAAGATGGATGAACCATACTAAATACAGAGAAAATATTCCCTTCCTCTCCTCTTCTCATAGACAATACCCACTCTCAGTGATGAGACTGAACTCTTTTATTCAATTTACTGATTCAGTATTAGTCTCTTCCAAAAAATCCTCCCAATCACAGTTGGAAATGATTGATTTTCCGGTTTTGTGGGCATACTTTAGCCCAGTCAAGCTCACACTAAAATGAATCTCATAGTCTCTGCCTTCTGGTATGATTCACTGTGTCTTCTGGCAGTGTATCGGAGGAGGGGGAAGGCGTAAGGGATGGACTGATGCTTCACTCTGCTGACTTGCTCTCTCAGTACTCAAGATGTCATAGCTCCACTCCAGTTATAGCCTCAAGCTAACCATTTGGGTGATATATTTCCTTCCAGATATGTTGTGACTGCACAGAATGCTATAGGAATTCCAAAAAAGAATTCGTAGAGGAAGTGGCCCTGGTGCAGTGTTCCTTTTGAGGCATAAGAGTTCCTGAGGAGATGGGAAACCATCCAGGGAAACTTGAGCATATGAGAAACGGATGAAGGGAAGAACAAACCAAGATCATTTTAGGGATTAATTGGGAAAAGCCTTCTATCTCCAATAGTTATAGCTACTTTTAAATCAAAGGATATAAGAATTGCATGTCTTGGTGGGTATCCAAGAAGCTCTAAAACACAGTGTTTATCAGATCTGATTATTATGTAATATTAAGAAAATATTTTAAGAACTTTCAGATGTTAAATGACTTTTATTATAATATGCATCCTGTATACACCAGTTTTAATGATTTACATATAAATTAGTCTTACTTATAGTTTCATATAACTAATAACCTAATTTTTATAATATGTGAAAACAAAATCCTATGAACTCCAAAATCCAAATTCATGTTAACATAACACAAGGGTGATTTGTATTGAAACTATAGAGCAAAGAATAAATTAGTCAACCTGGCTATAATACCATGAGTTTTATAATTTGCCTTTTCCACTTCTTTTTTGTTGCTCTAAGTTTTGAGCAATCTATATAGTATGCTGCGATATCATTTGACCTTCATTTATTATAATAATCTCCTTAAAAATTAGTTCCTAAAATTATTCCACTGTTATATTTCTGTAATCTGTGGTACAGGATTTAATAATGGCTTGCCTTTTCTCCATGATATCTGGCTCTCACTTGAGAAGAGAGATGCCACTGATGCTGACTTATTGTGTGGATTTCAGCTGGGCTTGTCAACACACACTTCTCCAGGTAGCCTCGCGATGTCCTCATAACAGGGGACCCTCAGGGATTTAAGCTTCTTACATAGAGACCTGGCAGCTCAGAGCTTCACATGTTGAACTTGCTTCACACTTTCCAACCTAGCTTCAGAAGTTATATGATGCCATTTCTTCTATTCTACTGGTTGGAGTAGACCACAAAGCCAATTAGATTCATGGCAAGGGGTTGTGAAGCCCACCTCTTGATAGAAAAAGTGTCACAGAACTTTGGACTGTTTTTAATACTACCATGAAAAAATCATGTTGAACATTAATGTAGGTGCATTACACTTAAAATAGCATGTTTTTAAATTATATGCTGGTCATGTAGGTGATTCGCCCACTGTTATCCTAATGATTGGCATGGTTTTTTTTTAGACTTTTTGGAACTAAAAATTAAGGTCCCAAACTAAACATACATGTGGTGGTGAGTGTTCCCATTTTCAAGGGTTCACTGTTAAGGCATTTACACTATTTGGGGCTTATGTGGCCAATGTCTTTATTTCTTCTTTCCCCTGAAAGACACAGAGCCATGAGCACCCCATGGAGAAGTAGACAACACTCACTTCTCTGCCAGACACAGTGTATTCTCAGCATGGCCAAGGTGGCGGTTTGCCATCTAGATGCTATCTTTCCACTTTACTAGGCTGTGACAGACAACCCATCCTGAGAAACCTACTGAAAACCACTTGTAGATTATTTCAAATTCTCTCAGGCTACCTTTTCAGCTACTATTACAGTGATCAGTTCTGCGCAGACTTTCAAGCTTCCTGGAAGCAACCTTGAGGCTTTCTGCTATGTCACTTGCTTCCAACCCAAGGCTTCTGGGGACTCACGCATAGCCTTGGGTTCCTTTGAGGACCAGCTTGATGCTTGTGCCTACACGACTCAGAAATGTGGGAGAGGAACAAACACTAAATGACTTTTAACCATGTCAGTGCTTACCCTTCTCTTGCCTGGCACCATTCCTAGATGCATTTCTAAAGTCCCAAAAAGGTCCTTTGCAACTACATACCATCCATGGAAAATGGCAGCCAATTTGTAAATCTATCCTTTTATTGACTTCCCTTCTTTTGCTTCACTTTCTCAGACTCTAATCTAGGATCTTTGGAATCACTTCCCAAATGAAGTACCTGAATACAAGCATTTATCTCGGCCTTTATTTTGGGATATCTGTTTGTTTGTGTGAGCCAGGGTCTTCCTGTGTAACTAGGGCTTACCTGGAATTTTCTGATCAGCACAGATTGTTCTTGAACTTATTTTCCTACTTCAACTTCCCCAGTGCTAGAGGATTGCAGGCATGCACCACAACGCCTGGTTCTGAGGTTTCTTTTTCTGAATGCTGAAGTTTTGCTAAAAATTAGATCACAGTTATGTTCACCCATGAACACATTAAAATCATAGAACTGTACAGCCATATGGGCATGTGAATTATATATGTCAGACTATTTAAATTTTTTCATTTAGGCATTACTGATGAAGTTAGAAATATAGTAGTGATTTTCATGTGGAGGATAGTGACTAGGAGGAGGCTCTGCTGATGGTTCTGACTTTGTTGCTGGCTGTATTCATGCTGTGAATACTTAGTAGTTACTAAATGATTTGTGTACTGTCTTGTAAATGTACTAGACTTTAATAGACGGTACTTTTAAAAAAGAATACAAAAGAAAAGGTAGTATTATTGAAGCCCTAAGTTCTCATTGACACATGTAGAATGCATAACGACCATTGCTATAATAAACAATGAATGCTACACATACAAGTGAAAATTGTGATGGAGGCCATACCATAGCTTTCAATGATTTTTAAAGAAATAGAGGTTGTGACTTATTTGCCATTACTGTAAAGTGCCATATTCTTTTATAATTATATATTCTTAACAAATAGAAAAATACTATTAAAAATAGATAATGTAGTATGGTGTTCTGAATGTGAATCTATATCCCATAGCCTCGGGTATTTTGGATTAAGATTAAGCTATCTGCTTAAATCTCTAGAAGCCTACTGGAGGAGGTGTCACTAGGGGTGGATCTGATTCCAGTCCAAAGGTATAAAGAGAGCACTTTGATCTCAGGTGGCTTGTACTTGCTTTCTTTTGCTGTTTGGTGGCTATTTGATTAGTTTCTCTCTCTGCTTGGATCTAGGAAAGGGAGTCAACTTCTTTTGCTATTGATGGAATTTCCCCTGGATTTGTAAACTGAAAGAAAGCTAATTCTATAATAAACAGTGTCTGGATGGATGTTTGTCTCAGCAATGAGGAGCTGACTACAACATGTAGAATTTATATAAGTTTAAAAGTATATAGTTTTTTGAAAAGTTTTATTTTAAAAGAGTATGAAGTTATATTATTTTAAAATATAATAATCGTGTTCAAGGAAGCAAGCTAAGATTCCTTAAATTTTTGAATGCATTTTATTTTGAAATTCAGTATTTAGTACTCTTCTTTATACATTGTCTATATACATTGTGTTTATTACACAATATAAAAGCACAATATATAGAAAATGTAACGTTTTGCTACACTCCTCCAAACTGAAAGTTCATCCATGAGGTGCCTATGGTTAGTATTATCATGTGAGTTTATCAAATATTGAGAAATTTGTAATACTATAGATCTCAAAATGTGAATGTCAAGAATTATGAAGGAGGGCTGGAGAAATGGCTCAGCAGTTAAAGCACTAGTGCTTCCAGTGCCTAAGGCCCCGGGTTCAACTCCCCATTACTCACATAAGCCAGACACAAGGTGATGGCCCTGGTGCTCACTCTCTGTCTCTGTCTCTGTCTCTGTCTCTGTCTCTCTCTCTGCTTGAAAATGAATAAATAAAAATAAAAATAAAATAAAAAAAGAATTATGAAGGATCTGAAATTTCATTCTAAAACATGATAATAGGTTAGTTAATATGCCAAAGAGTCTTATATGCTAGCTGAAGTCAAGAGATTCCTGGGTCAGAAACAAAGAACAGTTTATTGTTCATACCATAGCAGAACCCAAAACATCATTCGTTTTGTACAGAGTTAACCAACCTCAAGTACCACATAACCCAAATAGTATCCATGTTATCAGGGGCACAAGTCACTTTGCATTTTGCCCCAGGGAGAGATATTATCTCCACATGGCAGTGAACAACCCTGACTTTTGTTCTCTAGGAAGGCACTGTGTATTTCTCCAAGGTTTTCCCTATGCAAACATCCTCAAAAAGATTATCTTGATCAAAGTCAGTTGCTTATTCTTTTTTTTAAAATTATTTATTGTTAATAATTAGATACATTGTATGAGCAAGTCTTGTGGTGGTATTCCCATTTCCCTTCTCCCTGTACCCAACCCTCTGGAGGCCCTCCTCAGTGCTTATTCTTTTTTAAATAAAATATATCTTTATTATCCACATTTACATATACTGAATGAGCGAATAATGTGTTGGTGTCCCCAGTTCCCCAATTTCCCTCTTCCCTGTCTCCACAGTGTTTATTCTTGAAAGACATGCAGATGCTGGAAAGAATCTTCAAGGGTTTTCTCCAGACGGTTGATAGGGAAAACTAAAATTCCCTGAGAAATTGAATGTGAGGATTTTATGAAGCCAAAACTTTGCAATACTTAGAGATCCTTTGCTGTTTTAATTCTCATTCTCTGAATAGTTATCAGTGGAGATGTCAAAGGGCTACATGAGATGATGTCGTTATCTGACTGTGGATAGAATGTGTGCTTCAATGTTTTGAAAATTTCCTTTGATTTGTAGTAAAATAATTTTAAATAGCTATATCCCACACAAAGAAGCTTTTGGGGATCCCCAATATTTATGAAGATGATAAAAATTAACACTAAAATCATTTTAAACAAGAAAGGCATCAGAAGCAAGTCCAGAGAGGTCTGTTAGTGGGAGGTGTGAGTCACACTCAACTCTCTGTGGGAATTGCTTCAGGATGTTGGGGTGGCTTTGAGTGAGAGGAAGATCTCAGGAGTTGGTTCCTGCATTTCCACTATCAGAGTTTGAGTAGAAGGAGTAGAGACAGAGGAAGAACAAAGTAGAGTGAGAGGCACTCTCACTGTGATGTGGGAAGGACACAGATTTGCCTCTGAAACACTTAGCTGTCGTCAGCTTGTGGCCATCTTGTCAGAGAGAGAAGGTGAAAGTTGTAGAAATTCTAGGAAATACGGTTATGTTATAATATACTAGTGTAAGTCCCCAGGGGCAAGAAACAAAAATGCTAGCATCTGTTTAACAGCTGGTAACCTAAGAGAACAATATATATATATATATATATATATATATATATATATATATATATATATATATATATATGCCAGGGTTGTAACTTTTTTTTGATCATTTCTATAGTGTAAATTATCCCTTCATGGCAGATTCCAAGATACCAATAAATTAACAATCAATTTATATTTGAAATTTTACCACTGGCTAATATGATTAAGCATGAGTACAAAACTCAGATTGAATAACTGAGTAAGTCAAACTCAATCAGATCTTCTATGACTAGGAATATGTGGTAAATTAGCCTCCCGGTAAAGCACATGATACCTGAAACTAAATATACTGTAACTGCCAAAGAACCAATGTCTCTACTCCTGCCTCATTGATTGTGAATAAATAAACACAGCATGATCCACTGAGTAGAACTCCGTCATTCCTTCCCTTAATCCTAATTCCTCCCTCTGCCCTAGTCAGCTATGGGAAGGTGAGAACCACCTCTTCACCTCAAGCATCATTACCCGTGGACAAGGGAAGGAACTCTGTGAGAATGAAGTTTTCAGTGGATTATAATGGGTAATGGAGAATTGAACCCAGGCCGACAGGATTTTCAAGCAATCACTTTAACCACTGATCCATCTCTCCAACCCAATAAAAATGCTTGAAAAATAAAGACAAAATTAAAGAAGGCAACATAAAACTCATAGGGTATTCAATATGATATTGCATTTGAGAAGCTAATGCATCCTTATCTGCTTCAATGCAAGTATCTGCCATTCTCGGTGAGTTCTCAAGGTGCTCCTCAGATATTTTGCTTCTAATTTTACTCTTAGTGTGCCTATTTCTTGGAAACAGCTGCCCACAAATGTAGGTGCTCCCAAAAGCGATGTTGCGACTGATGAGCAAGTGATGGGTATTTGTGTCTGGAAAAATAGAACCTATAAAACCTAGTCAAGAATATACTAAAAGTTTAAATTAAACATTAGATTACAGCTCTGTGTATTCTATTTGAAAATTGTCAGGTATAATATTTATATGAACTGAAAACTGAATCACAACTATGTCAAAATAGCAATTATTTCCCCGAGACTCTTGAAATCTGTTTTCAAATTCTTGCATCAAATTAAAAAATAAGGCTACATATTGTTCATTGTTAACAGGACTGAATTTGTTCAATGTGTTGAAATGCATAAAATTTATTATCTTAACTTGCCATAATTTCAGATTTATTTGTGATTCTGTTATGATATAAAATATTGAATTGATAAGTTCATTTTCACCTTGAAGGCACATGAGTAGTTAAATCCACTAAAAATAATCTGTAAGCCAACTTTGGTCATCAAATTCTGGAATAAATTTTATTTTATTTTTTGGTGTTGATATACATGATATGTTAATATGTATGCATGCATCTGTAAGTATTCATCTATGTGAGTGTAGGTAAATACAAGCTACACAGCACATGTGTGGAGATTAGAAGACAATTTTAAGTGGTGACCTCTCCTTCTACCTTGTTTGAAGCAGGGGCTCTCATTGCTTTTCACTGCTGTGTTTACCAGACTAGCTGGCCTGTATACTTCCAGGAAATTCTGTCTCTCCTATCTCATTGTAGGCATGTTGGAATTGTATATGTCTGCCACATGTTCCAACTTTGAGGTGGGTTCTGGGGGTCCAAACTCAGTGACTCACCCTTGTGTGCCATAAACACTTTATTCTCTGAGCTATCTTTCCAGTCTCCATAAATTTTATGTTTGATATCATACATTATTTGAGAATATGTCTCCTATCATAAAATATTTTACACATTTTGTCTTCAGTTTAGCCACCTTCTGTATGCTAAATGATGTCACCGTAATCAGCATCAGCATTTTAAGGGATTCCTATATTTACTGATAAATTAATCCCTTGTATCTTATGACAGTTTTACTCTTGATGAGGATTTTATGATCTTAATCCACTTTTAATGCTTTTATGCATCTGGATGTACTATACAATGGCTATTCATTAAATGTGAGTTTGGGGACTATAAATGCATTGTCTCCTACTAATTTTACAGGTCTTTTTATTTTACCCACCATTGCTGGGCCACCATCAGTAATTATACCAGATGTGTTGGTATGTTTATGTCCATTGATGAATGCACCATATTTCTCACTTTTGGTCAAGTAAACTGCTTCTTGTAGATGTCAGCAACAGCTGGTGAAATTCATGATTCATCAAAGTGCTGAGAAGAAGTGAGTTAAGTACTCAGCACCAAATTCTATTTCAGGGAACATCAAAGAAGAGGCAGTGAAAGAATGTAAGTGCCAGAGAAGGGTGAAGAGTGTTTTGGAGTTCTGTCTTCTGGACTTGAATTGGTCATTGCATCCATAACCTGACAGTGACCGTCATCACCTCTACAGTAAATCAACATGTCATGATGATAAATGAAGGCAAAGACAATCAAACTAGAAGGACTGGTTGGTAAAAAGTGGGAGGGGTATGGGAGAGGAAGGACAAAAGAAAGTAAGGAAGGGGGATATTATCAAAACATATTATGCACATGTCTGAAAACTGTCAATACAAAGTTTTTTAAACTAGGAAAAAAAACAAATTTCATAATGTTTTAAGTAAGGTCACAATTTTGTTGTGGCCATATTCACAGCTATATTGGACTGCATGGGCCCTGTAGAGTATGTGTTGGATACCTATACCTATGTGGTACATATACTATAATCCATATATGTTTTCTTTGATACATGGGAATAAGTGTCATTTCCAGTTGTGTATTATCACCATGTGTACCACATAGAGCATTCCCCTGGTGCTCAGTGCTAGGATGGACCATGAAGAGAAAATGGCATTTAAAATATTCTATTCTCAAATGTAAGAGCCATGGTGGAGGAGAATATCCAGAGACATGGCCCCCCTCAGTAACAACATACAAAGGGGGGTGGAACCGGGTTGACTCCTAGGCTATCCATAGCCCCCTACCCCATGGACTGATCCAGTTTGCCCATGGAGGAGAATATCCAGATGAGTGGGGACAAGGAGAAGGGAAATCAGGGAACTGGGGATACCAGCACATTATTTTCTCATATAGTGTACCTAATTATGGATAATAAAGATACTATAAAAAATAAAATATTCTATTCTCAAGTTGGTGGCAGATTTATAGCACTTATTAGTATCTTTTATAATTGAAATACACTATGAATATGCTCTAGTATGTATCAAACATTAAATAATTAAAGAGATTGAAATAATGCTAAAGAGAAAATAATTGGGAAGGGAAAATGCGAATGTCAACTTAGAAACAAGTTATTTTAATGGACCAATGAAAAGATGTTCGGGAAAGCCATGAGGGAAGTGAGGAAAGGACTGGGTGACCTGGGGAAAGAGTGCTAAGATACAGGCATGATTTCAAAGAGTTCACAGATAGGAAGAGTAATCTACTGCCTTGTCTCCTCTTAAGCTTCTTCCCTGGCTATCCAGTTGCATGGCCGCCACCACCATGACTCACAGCCACTCAAGTCTATTGAGCTTTCTTGAGCAAAATAAGAAAGCTTCTCTTTCCTCTTAGTTTTTGAGAAACATAAAGCACATGTGTATGCAAACAAGCATACACACATGGAGACACAAGAGTTTATATAATAAAGAAATAAATGGATCAATTTGTAAGGTGCATTCACTTTATTCCTGGGTAAACAAAGCTCTAAGTGACCTTATCACTTTCACATGCACACCTAGCTTCTCTCTCTCTCTCTTTTTTAAGTAATCCTCTGGTCTGTTCCTCCTCATTTTCTATAGGTTTCACTCTCCTCAGGGGTAAGACTTGGGCAAAGAACTACATGGTAAATTTTCTGCCTAGGTAAAGAGGTGCATCCTGAGTTTACAGACATCCTGTTATTTATCCTGGCTTTTCCCTATATCTCCTCACATCACCTCCTCTACGGTAAAGATATCTTTCCCAACCTGTCTGCTCTTAAAAATTTCAATAAAGGATTACATACAATGTGGTTTTAAATATGCTTTCAATAGGGTTGCAATAATAATAATGGTGTTAATTAAAACCCATTTTCTTTAAAACATTAAAACCCGCAATGACACACGGTTTATGTTTTTCTTGATGTTGAAAGTTTCCTGTTATCCTATTATTCAGAAACAAAACTGCTTCTACTGGTAACAAAACAGAGAGAAATTCATGGAGTTTAAACTTATTATACGGAATCTTACATTTGTTGGTAGTGGAAAGATACTTTTGTCAGGTAAGCATGGCTCTAGGAAATACAGTGTGAGGTGCAAACACAATTTAACCTGTACTTTCTCCAGCCACATCCTCCTTAGCCAGGATGGCTGAAGGGGGCTTGAGTCTCCCAGTCCTTGTGCCAGCTCATTGCAGTGAAAACTGAGTATATCAGGGTCTCTTTAGCAGCCATGGAAAACATGGTCGATGTCCTGACAAAGCTTGATGCTTAGTGTTTAATGCAACTGAGCTGTTAGTGCTGACTAACCTTTCCTTCTCCTTGAGAAGTTGAGGGGTTGGATTAGGGCTCTGACAGGGAACAGCCTCCAGGAGTACTCTTCTAGTCTTCTGATTTATCTGTGCAATGAGAAGCTGGGATTCGGAGACAGAGAAAGTGAACCTGCCTTGGTGGATACAGTAGCTTTTATCCAGCCAGGGCCTATACCAGGCTGGGGAATTGGAAACCAGCCATGAACAGTGCAGATTGCCTAGTTGCAGCTACAATGAATGCTGGCAATGGGCATCTGGATTTGAAGATCAATCTGAAATGATAGGTTGTCAGGCCCAAGGAGACTCAAGACTTTCCCATCACTGAAGAGGGAGAACAAGTTTGAAGTAGAAAGACACCTACAATGCCTGCTGGCATCCAGGGCATTGAACAAATGCCGCCTGAAATGGGATAAACTTGTAACCCCTGAGCTTTCCACTTCATTACCTTGCATGCCAGTCCCTAAGTCTAAATTGCATGAGAGAAATAAATGTCCCAACATAAGCAGAGTTACTTCTTGCTCAGAGGACATGCTTACTGTGCAATGTCTCAACTCTGCATATTTTATCAATGACCCTGCTTCCACCTGAAGCAGGCATGCAGGTATCATGCCAAGGGGCTATGGGTTATGAGTTGTGAGAGCAGCAGCCAGTCACTGTGTGTATGTGTGGAGGGAGACTATGCATCTGGATACACCTTCCCACCCTGTGGCTCTTGCAATCTTTCTGCACCCTCTTCCATGATGTTCATAGAATCTTGGTGGGTGTAAATGTACTTTAGTGCCAAGCTCTTCACAACTAATGGAGTTTTTCTTTGATATGTTTTGAGTGTCCTCAGCATCTATTACCATCACTATGGTACAGGTTGTCAGGCTCCCGTGGGAGCAGCACTCTTGCTTAAATCACCAGTTCTTCTGTGGCACTACCTGGACCTTGGCTGATATGTGAGAGGTTGGTCATATCATGATAGGGGTTTAGCTATATTTTCTTGTCCTGTTCATAGATTTTGGTTATCCCCAAATTTTTTGGGTCCTGTAAAAGAAAAATAGGTTCTCTAAGCAGTTGATTACCTGCCTGTGGTAAAAGGTAAGACTCTATTGCTGAAAATATCACATGCTTCTCACACAGAGCATTGAGATATCCAGCTGAAATCTGGAAGGAAGCTGGTTCCAGATGTTTTGCCCATAAAGTGTTGGAAAGCACTACATGAGCTGTTGGGGAAACTAGCCAACAACATTGTGAGTTAGCAAGGGACACTGCTATACAGAAATAACCAGCCTGAAAAGATATATATACCTGTGAAATAGTGGCACCCAGCCTAGGTGGGTTACCAATGACTCAGTGATTAGCTAAAAGATCCACTCAGTGGAAAGGAATTCATAGTGGAAACTGGGAAGAGAGTCAGAATTCTATGGGGACCAAGATCATCGACTCCAACGAAAAGCTCCCACTAGTCTTTTGCCAAAAGAGAGTCTACATCCATCAACATTTTCTCTTAACATTGCTTATCCCTTTTAACCTATGCAGATCTCACTCGCTGTTGGAGAATCTGTTTTTCTTTTTCAGAAGGCAGGAGATAAACCACCCTCGGGCTCCAGGTAAAATCCCAGAGGAATTGGCAAGATGAGCAGAGTGCTGCTTCCATGGTGAGCAGCTCAGCGTGATGGAAACAGACACTGAAGATACTCAAATCATACCAAAGCAGAAGCTGCTGAGAGCTCTACATTAAAGTAGAGTTAAAACACAGCTACCATGGCTCAGAGGAATTTTTGTGGAAGAGAAGGGCAGAAAGATTGTAAGAGCAAAGGTGGGTAGGAATATTGAGAAGCATTGCCTCCCTCTCCCACAATGACTGACAGCTGTTCTCACAACTCATGACCCACAACCCCAGGGTGAATACCAGCAATCCCACTGAGGAATACCCTCAGTGGAGTGGGGGCATGGAGGAGGGGAAGGTATCAGCACATGATTTGTCTATGAAAAGTTTCTACCTAATAATAAGAAAAAGAAAAAGAAAAATAGATTCTCCAATGGAGATTGAGAGAAGTATAGATTAAAGGGAATAAACATAGTTAATTATGAGAGATTTTGATGGACATAGCCTCTCTTTTGGCTAAAGACTATTGGGAGCTTCTCACAGGAGTCCGTGACCTTCATCCCCATAGGATTCTGACTTGCTTCTCTGTACCACCTATGAGTTCCTTCTCATTGAAGTAGTCTCTTAGCTAATCAGAGAGCCAATGGTTACCTACCTAGGCTGGTGCCACTATTGCACAGGTGTGTACAACTTCTCTGGTTGATTTAATGTAGCAGGGTCTCCTGCTTATTCACAATGCTGGTGGTCATTTCCCCCCAGCAGCTCATGTAGCACTTTCCAGCAATATATGAACTAGCCATTAGGGAACTGGCTTCCTTCTAGCATGATCTCTGGATGCTCTGTGTTTAGCAGCTTGTGGTATCTTCAGCAATAGGGTCTTACCTTTTACCTCAGGTGAGTAATTCCCCTCCTTTTCTGTCTTTATAATGTAGTCTTTCCTCTGGCTATTCTCTGAGCATAGTTATTTGTACATTTAAAAAGTATATTGTCAAAATTGACTTTTTCCCCTTAGCTGTTTCACTTCTAAAAATATTGTGTGACTTCCTATTGCTTCCTGCCCTTATCCTTTTTTTTTAAATAAAGCAATGTTTTGCCTTGATTTCTTTCCTTCCTGACTCCCATAAAGGTTCTTCCATGGCCCATGAGTCATATGGAGTGGGTGATATAAGCTATGAAGAATGAGGACAAGTAGCTAGAACCCAAAGGTAGAGAGGGAAGAAAAATTCAGAAGGACAAGCCTGTTTGGGGGAGGGGAGATGTTTTTATCTTAGAGAGGAAAGAAAATCCCTTTGTTATGGTTCTTTCAGAGGTTTCAAGTAGGGAGTTTTCCTAGGGACTTTTAGAAAAGAAGACTTTTATGATATTGCATATAAGGGATTTGGCTTTGAATCAGGTGAGCTTGCTTGACTGCAAGCTATGGAAAATATTCTAAATAATAGTCACTGATACATTCCAGAATCTTGTTTCCAGACTAAATAAGTGTCCTGACGTAGGTGGTTTTATCATTGATAGGAAAGATCCATGATGAGCAAGGGGAGCTATCTCTCTTCTTCCATTACTGCTAGCATTTTCTAATTGTTCAAAACAGGTAGTTCAGCTCCAGCCAAGTCATGTATATTACTACAGCTGAAGGAAGAAACAAAGTATGTCAAATGCTTGTTAGTCCTTTCCCAGGAAGTTCTCCAATATTTCCACTTCAATTCGTTGCTCGGGATGTATTTCCATGGCCATGCCTAGGAATTGTTTTACTTTATTGCAAGTAGGTATCTGGATTAATCAGGAGTTCTTAGAAGAAAGGGAGAATGGACACTCAGTGAATGCTTAACAGACGTCCCAAGAAAGGGGAAGGGATTTTAAGGTGGTTTTGTGAACAATATAATAAAATACTTTGAACACTATTTGAAAAATGAAATTAAGAGCTTGAGTTGAAATCTTGGTTTTGGTAACATAGATTTGAGGCTCAGCCATATAGACTGTGATTCTATGTTCTTCATCTAGTCACTACAGAGGTCATGAACTCTTATTCTTATATATATGGCAAGAAAGAACTTTCTGTCTACCATTGTGTAAGTTTATTGGATTTCCCATAGGATGGTCTTGATCTCTTGCTTCTATGCTAAAGTAATATACACATTATTTATATTTATCCCACCTCCTTCTTTCAGACCCCATTTTTTGGAAAATTATGACAACTTTTTGTGGTATTAGATCATATGGCATTGATGTAAGAATTAGTGCCAAAAGATTATTGGTGCTTCAGTAAAATGCCAGAGACTTTGGACTTATTCTTTTCTTCAAGATCTGGTTTCTGCCAATAGGAACATCTAGAAAATATCCCACTAGTCGTCTTCTCTAAGGTTATCAGTGTTGAGGATTATGAACCTTACTTCCAACCACCTTGAAATTTATATTTGCATTTTTATCAAGTATTATGTTAGATGCCATCTTATTTGCCATTTTACAGTAGTTTTAGAAAAGCTTAGTTCCAGAAATAAGTGTAAAGATTGACTCCTCATGTTTCTTTCTTTGCAGGATGGCAATTACACATGCTAGATACACACTATATTATACTTTTTATTATAAAAGCATACATTTTTATTGTAGTAAATTTGGAAATGTATAAATATGGACTAGTCACTCATAATTCAACCATCATGTTCACATTCATAGATTCTTTCTAGTCTCATTTCTATGAGTTTATATGTATATATATATGTATATATGTGTACACATACATTTATATTTTAAGCAGAATTGGGAATTTTCTATAAACATACACTGATTTCCACTCGAGAACTTTCTAACTTAAAAGATTTTTGTGAAAGCATAGTTTAAGTCCTGCATAGTATGAGGTGTATATACCAATACAATTTTCCTCAACAGTGACTTAAGCTTTTTGTTGTGTGGTATTAAATGGTGAAGTCATCTTGATATTCACATGATATAGCCAAGACTAGTAGCCAGGATTACAACTCCGAGTTCAGTGTTTATTAATCACTTTGAGTGTTTGAGATTAGAGACCATGCTTCTTTTGTTCTGTCTCAGTTTCAAAGATGTCTTCTAACAAAAGATAACACCTACATCTATGTTGCATTCATGGCCTTGGCCATCTTCTTCCACAAGGAATCTGGGCTTTTCCAGTGTAGCTGACAGAATTTAGTAGAAGGGAGGTTACATGACTTCTGGAACAAGGTCATAAAAGGTTTTCCAGATTTTGCCTTGTTTTCTTTGTACTTTGTCGTACTACAGAATATATTTAAATACATGGGGATACTGGCTTTAAGTAAGCCCAAATACATAGGGTACATAGTCAACAATGAAGAATGGAAAAGAGAAAAAGAGAGAATGAGGGAGAATGGAGGAGAGGGAATGAGAATAGTAGGTACCCAAAGAGAGGGGAATGGGAAAAAGAAGAAGTAGAGGAAGAAGAATTAGAAAAGTAGAGAAGAGGAGAGGAGAGGAGGAGAAAGAAGAGGAAGAAGGAGGAAAAGGAGGAGGAGGTAGAGGAAGAAGGAAGAAGGAAAAAAGGAGAGATTAATTGACTAATTACTGAATAGCCCTGCAATTTGACATCTAAACTAGACATGCTTCCATAGGGTTTCAGGGCCATCCACTATCTGAATAACCCTGAATGTGCAGTAACTTTTAATGTTTATTTTTGGCTTGTGATTTCAGAGATTTCAGCCCATGGATGGTGGGATCCATTGCTCTCCTGCCCACACATGGCAAGGCAAGAACATCATGAAGACAGAGCATGGCAGAAAACAACTGTGCACCTCATCATGCCCTGGAGGATGGCCTCCCAAGACATAGTGCTTGTAACTTCCTTCCTTCAGAAAAACCCACATCCTAAGCTTCCAGTAGCTATCGTAATAGTGCCACCAACTGAGGACCAAACATTCAATAAATGAGCCTGTAGGGAACATTTCAAAATCTAACCTCATTTTCAAAATCTAATCTATTCCTCCTCTGACTCCAAAGACATAATGCAAAGGCATTTATTCTCTCTCCAAGGGTCTTCAGTCCTAACTATTGCTCAAATGTCCAAAGTGTTTCATGAAACACAAAACAAACAAACTCTTAGTCACATGGAGCATAAAAGATGTGACTTCCAAGATATAATGGCACAGAGTAAGTATTCCCATTGACAAGTCAAGAATGGGGAAATAGACAGGAAGAACCAAACCAATATGAGACCAAAATTGAACAGGTAAACATGAACTCCTTAGATTCATGTTTCAGATCTGGGAGTTCCTCTGTGGGAAGAGGGCACCCACAGGTGCTGCTACTCAGTGAGTCTTTACTTTTAGCCCATTAATATGTGATAGACGGGGTCTTACTGATTCCTGAGCTGCCCTCAATGGACAAAGTACTTGGATTTTTTGTTTGCTTGTTTTAAAACATATATTTATTTAGCATATATTAATTGTAATATAATTACAAATTATACAAAGTAGTGTACTTCATGCTAACCCTTAAACACATGCATGAAAGATACTTTATCATATTCACTTACTCCACTACTTGTTATCTCCCCACCCCCTCCCTTCCTCCTTCCAAGTTTCTATTAGATCCCCTTTACTTTCATGCCATTCCCACCATCCACACGTGAGAGACATCATGTGATAGTGGTCTTTTTGAGACTAGTTTTAATCTCCGTTTCTAAGTTGTCACCAAATTATAGTTCTCGACTTTATGGTGAATAAAACTCCATGTGTATATATAGCACGCTTTCCTTATCCACTAGGTGTTCCTGAACATCTAGGTTAATTCTACAAATTGGTTATTAGGTTTGACTATGTTTTAATGGCTCTCATCTCTTCAACAATCATGACTTTATTCATTCTTTTATTTTTGGCCAAACATTATTTGAACCTATTCTTTACTGTCTTGTGGCCAAAAAAAAAAAAAGGCAAATTTTAAGAAAAAGCAGAGAAAACAAGGTGGAGAAAAGATTAATGGTAAGGAGAACTACACACTTCCCCAGTGCTTATATTTATATTTAAGGAAAAAAAATATTACTTCCATCAGAAGAAGTAGGGCTCTGTTTTCTCTGTTCCTTTTCTCTCTCTCCCTTTCCATCCCTTTCAATGTAATCAAAGTGCAGATTTTATCATGATGAACTTTGGAAGAAAAAGAGAAAGAATAGTGCCTGGGAAGATTTCTCAGTGGTTAAAGACTTGCTACACAAACCCTCTTGCCAGAGTTCCAATCCCTAGAATCCATACAAAACAACAGTGACACACATGTCCGGAATCTCAAAATGTCTATGGCAGTGGAAGGTGGAGTCAGGAGAGTTCTGTAGTCTGAGGACCAGATAGTCTGGCATTTGTAGCAGTCAAACAAGAGACTGTACCAAAAAAGGTGGAAAAAGAGGACCAACACACACACACACACACACACACACACACACACACACACACACTGTAAAGAGAAATTGAATACTCACCTTATCACCTTCCGGTAAGAAGTAGAAGGAACCAGGGCTTTGTCTAATTTAGAGCACTGTGTCCCTACTGTCCTCGGATCCAGAAGCTGTGGGTACATATAGGCATGGCCATCAGGGTTTTGTTGCATCCAAACCAAGGATTTAGTAACAAATATGGAGAGGCCAACACGGAGTAAAGACTCAACCAATGTCTTATTTCTGTTGTTCAGGCTCCTTATCACAGGATCCTCAGTTCACACAGCCCAGCTGTACACTGTCTGCTTGCACATACAAAGTATCACCTACAATAATGCATTTGATGATATTTACTGTCAGAATCCCTTTAGAAGTTAGAGCAAGCCAAAGACTCATCCTGTCCCATTGGAGAGGGCACCCATCCACCATGAATATGCCAGCTCTTGCTTGCTCCATTGTGGTAAACATAATTAACTAGAGAATGTCCATGAAATATTCCTGGGACTACACATCTTATCCTGAGGGAAAATTTTAGTGGAAATTATCAGCACCAATTTTTGACTTCTGTCAAAATGACTTGAAACACACTAAGGTGGCTCCGTGTAGGTTGCTGCCAAATTTCTAGTCCACAAAGTGGGGCACTTGTCTCAGGACTGCTATCAAGGACTTGGTTCCTTGCTGTGCACCATGGGAGGTTCCTGGGTTGGCTCCTTCTCACTTTATTATCTTTTTAACCAACTTCTTTCTGATTTTAGCTTTCAACATTTCTCTGCTCAGATTACCTACTTTAAACAGACAGCCCACTAATATCCTTTGTTCTTCTAGAAACTGTGGGAGCTTCTTGGTCTCACCTTGGACCCCAGAGGATTTTGCCTTGTAAAACTTGAAAGACCCTTTGAGTTGGTGATGGTTTCTTAAATTTGGAACAGTCTGGCTTATTATCACTTCTAGTTTTTTAGCTGAGTTTTTTAAAATCACACCCACTAAGTTAATCCAGAGAATGTCTGTTTTTCTCCCAAACAAGCTACCCGAGATATCTGCTATAAAAAGTGTGAGGTGTGTGGTGTGATGTAACGTTTGATAGCTGTCCTTTTTGCTCGGGAGTCATTCTCTAATCCTACAAAGAAGAACATTCAGCTCCCTGTGAGGTCTTATGGCATCTGTGACTCACGGGTGAAATAATGAGTCAACTTACATACTTGATAGTGAGTAAGTGTTAGGTTGAACCATGAGGCAACTGTTGTGATTTGTGGCACTCTGTTATCCTCAAGATGCTTGTTGGTTTTATGACACATATGAATGGTCCTTGGAGTCTAGTTTGAGGAATGCTGATTTGGACACATTGTAGCCAGCTGTTTCCTTGGCTAGTATTTAAGGCAAAATAATCAGCTGCACTCAGGGAACCTGTCTCTTCCACCGTTTATCATTACATCACCTGCTCTGGAATACAGTGCTTGAAATACCATCGCTGCCCTTGGAATTCTTTCCTGGAATGCATTTATCACAAGCTTGCCTTTTTTGTTTTCAGAGACAGAAACACAGAAAAATGGATGCGGTGCCAAATGTGGAATGCTGGAAGAGCTTTGGACCCAGCGGTGGGTCTGCAAGTCCAGGACTTCTCCTGAGTAGTGGCCATAGTATTGCTCATCTGTGAAGCTGTAAGGGTGGCTCACGTGAGATAAGCTACATCCTTTTATTTAACACACACAACTGGGTGGCTATGTCGAAACCATTCCAAAGTACTTTAAAATGTCTCCATTTATTTCGTAACAGATTTAGAGGGCCGATATCTAACTCTACACTAGGCAGGCCAGCCTCCCATTGTTACCTAACATCCTGTTTTTAGATTTTTTTCCAGCTAGAAAGTCACATTTCCCTTTAACTTATTGCTGTTCCTACTCTGTAGCCCTCTTGCTGTGCGAATGGACCTGTAGGGAACCTAAACGGTATTTTGATGACCTTTCTTTATGATCACGCTTGGTTTAGTTTGGACTTGGTTCAGGAAGAGGAAAAGAGTAAAGCAACTTTGCACATTCATGTTTTAATAATTCAACATAATTCCCTTGGGGACACTGTGTGGTTTTATTTTCATTTTTATTATGGCTTGTAGTTCTCCAATAACCAGCATGTGGCTTGGGTATGGAAAACAAGTTTGAGAGAATTTTAGTTTATTTGACAGCCGGGAAACAAAGAGAAATGTAAGAGATATTTTTAAGATTGGAGAAAACTTAG
The DNA here is from genome assembly GCA_004024765.1 of Zapus hudsonius. Lineage (NCBI taxonomy): Eukaryota > Metazoa > Chordata > Mammalia > Rodentia > Dipodidae > Zapus > Zapus hudsonius. The sequence continues at coordinate 169,621 of PVHP010000032.1, read as the reverse complement.
GCTCTTAAGGAGGAGGTATAATGTAAGTTAATTTTTGCATGCCCCTGAAATGGTCAATGCATTAAAAACTAGCCAAAAATAAAAGCCAGTACAAAGAGGACTTCACTTAGGAACATCTAAAGAACTAACAAGAACTGAGCAGATAATTCAGAAAGCTGCAGGGTGTAAATTCACTATGGTAAGAAAATCATTTCATTTGAGAACATTCCTGCATTTTTTTCAAAATAACTCATAACATCATTTTGTATAATGGATGAGTTTCTCTCAGTGGTCATGGTTTCATAATTTGTAAAAACCTATAAAAAAGCCTAACCTTCCAGTTAGAGGTTTTTATTTTTATACTTCTTTTCTAGAATGCTGTGGCATATTAAATTACATTGAGTTGAGTGCTTTAAATTCCAAAAGACAGGGCTCCCAAAGGCACTCAGATATGCGGGCAGAAATGACAGTCATCGGCTCTCAGCAGCTATTTAAGTTGATGGATTGTATGCGATCACAGAATGGACTGTGTTTCTTCACTAATAAAAAGATTGGGTTTCCGAATTTTGGGGTTTGCATCTCAGGTTCTTATTTTCATAGAAATCTTAATATAAGAGATGCATAGAAACTCAGAATCCACTCAATTTGGCCATTTTGATGGATATGGTTCCTGGAAAGATGATGACCCTTAAATCTGAAATTAGGGAGCTTGTTTCATTAGTCAGTGTGCCTCATGGGTTGCTGAAGGTCAAGGACTGTGTAACCTCAGTGGCTCTCATGACCTGAGGCTCAAGCTCATATATATGTATGTGCGTTGTCGATGTTTGATGAGGATAAATGAATGAAAGCAGTGGCTGCTTCAGGCAGCAGAGGGGTGAAAGGGAGATTTGGTGCTCTGTTACCAGTGGGTGGTGATAAATGTACTCCAGAGACTTGGGACCTCTTTGTCAACACTGGGAAAGATGTAGGTTTCAAGATTGAACCTTCTAGTGAGCAAATGCTCCCCCCAGGAAGAAGAGGGCAGGTGTGACTGGGCTCCAAGTCCAATTCATATTCCAAACCATGCTATCTTAGTAGCTATGGCTTTGTAGAACCCCCAAAACACAGTGGCACAAAACAACCATAAATTCTTTGGACAGGGCACAGCAAAGGCAGCTTATTTCTATGTGATCTTTGTGCAGAAGATTCAAAGGCTGAGGCTGGAATCATTTGGATGCTTGTTTCCTCACATGTGTGGTGGTTAGTGCTGGCTGTTAGGTCATATTCAAGGGCTATGGGCGTGGAATCCACATTCATGCTCTTCACATCCAAGTGCAATCCCAAGGCCCTGGTGCATGGAGATGGGGCCCTCATGAATATGATTAGAGCTTCTGGGCTGTGGAGATGGCTCAGTGTTAAAGGTGATTACTTGCAAAACCTGGTTTCTTGTATTTGATTTCCCATTATCCATGTAAAGCCAGATGCAAAGTGTGGCACATGAATCTGGAATTTGCTTGCAGTAGCAAGATGGTCTGGTGTGCTCATATTCTCTCTCTCTCTCTCTCTCTCTCTCTCTCTCTCTCCTTCTAAATAAATAAATACAGAAAACAATACAAAGGAAAATACATTTAGTACTCTTATAAAAATAGTCAGAGGGAGATAGTGCCATCATTGCCCAGTGTCTATGTGAAAATGTTGGGTGTGGCAGTAACTCCCCCTCATAATTCCAACACTGGGGATGCAGAAACAGGAAGATTTGCAGAATCCCAGTGGCAATCTAGTTTAGCCTAGTTGGTGAGCTTAAGGCCAGTGAGAGACCCTATCTCATAGAGATGAGCAGTACCTGAGAATGATGCTTTAGGTTGTGCTGAGGCTTCCACATGCATGTCCATACAAGTACAGTGGCCTATATACACACATAAAGCCACACACATATATACCTGCATGCACACCACATAAACATGGAAATGCAATAAAAAATGGCAAATGGCTAGCTCACCTTTTCTGAGAACACAGCAAGAAGTAATGGGGTACTCACTCACATCTGATCCAGGGCCACTTTGGTCTTAGGCTTTTTGCCTCTAGAATAGAAATAAAAGTTTGCTGTTATGGCCACTCTATTGATGATGTTTTAAAATATATCAAATTGTTGAGAGGGTTATCATGCGGAATCTCCAGCTTCTTCATATGGTCTGGTTTTCCTCCCTATATGGTGGCTTGTTTTCAAGGGCAAGTGTGTTACTCAGGGACTGTCTTCATGAGCCTGCGACCTCTGCAGGTATGCAGGGCCTCCATGCAGAGTAGGGGAAAGAAGGAGAAGGTCATTATTATTGTACTGGGTCTGACTGAAAAACAGAGGAAGCATAAGGAATGGGGAGTGTGGGGAGAGGACAAAATAGAGAAATAAGATGAGAAAGGAGGGCAAAGGGAAAAAGGAGGAAAAGAGAGGAAGAGAAGAAGGAGAGGGAGAGATGGAGTAGAGAAGACAGATGATAAGGGAAAAGGAAGAGGGAAGGGAGGGGAGAGAGCAGAGAGAACCAGACAGAAGCTAGGCTGAACTTTTCTTCTTTGACCTTAGTTAGGAAGTCAGGGAACATTAAGTAACTTGTTAGAAGTTAGAAGTTCAGTATTCAAAGAGAAGAGACTAGGTTATGATGTTTGGTGGAAAGTTATCCAGGATAGGAGAGATGTGTGAACATAAATACTGCTGTGCCATTCCTGGAAAATACAATCCGCACATGCTCTATGCATATTTCTGCAGGAGGGTTAGTTTCTATTTTGTTTCTTGTGTAGTAGAGACTGAGACACCCAGATGGGTTTGATGTGACATTGCTCAGCCAGATCATAGATCACAGTGAGCAAAATCCCTTCTGTGATTCGAATCTCAAAGCTACTTTCTATATGGGAGAGGTGGATGGGAAATGGAATCTGAAAATGTTTTTTTGGGAAGAATAGTTGTTCCATCCTAGTTTACTTCAAGTTTAGGGAGCAAGGCCTCTATAGGTTTATTTGGAGGGTCTTGAAACATATTTTTTATAGTTGGGATTCTCAGAGGAGTAAGGTGCAATTTATACTTTAAAAACTCAAATAAGATAGTTGCTCAGGGCAAGTTACTACTGGGCTAGGGATGTCGCTGAGCGGCCAAGCTCTTGCCTAGGTGCAATTTTCAACATTGTCAAGGATAAAGTGCTATCCTCAGTTTGTATCAAAAATGTTACTTCATTGTAATATGTGGTTTATCATTTTATTTAAATGAACAATTTTATCTTATTAAAATTGTTATTATTATTTTAATTTGATTTTTCATGGTAGGGGTCTCCCTCTAGCCCAGGCTGACCTCTATGCAGTCTCAGGCTGGTCTTGAACTGACAATAATCCTGCTACCTCTGTCTCCCAAGTGCTTGGATTAAGGATGTGCACCACCACACCCAGCAACTATTAATATTTTTAAAGACAATTTAATTCACAGTTCAAGTAAGGTAAGGGACTCTGTGGGATTACCAGATATAGCACAAGGATTTCAGGACACCAGCAAATCCATGAGGAATATGCACTTTCTCTACAAACCCAATCTGAACACTTAGCAAAGCCTCTTGGTCATAGCTCAGCCTTCTCAGAGTGGAGAGGAAGATCTCCAATCTAGTGAGCCTGAGTCTCTCTAGGAGAAGGGAAGAGGGGAACCCCGGGATCTGCTTTCCCTGTGAACATGGAGATGACCATGTGAAGTCCCGGAAACCAGGTAGGATGCGGCACTTCTAGCTCCAGAATTCAAAGGGCAAAGGGATATTTTCCATGTGGGACGCTATTTCCACAATGTATGGGTTGATGATGAATTCATACAGTAAGTGGTGCCTTGAAAGGATTAAGGACCAGAAGTCAGAAATTGGAATTGACACCAGGTATAAAGGGCTGTTGAAGGATTACCAGGTTGCCATTGATTGGTTAGTTTCGTTTGCCAGAACTTAGACATTTCCATGGTCAAATTAGGATATTTCTGGACAATCTGGGCTGGTCAGTCCCCTGCATTTGCTTCTCTCTAATAGGACGTGTCTATCTGCTTCCAGAGGATTATAGGGGATGGGACCTGCAGAATTCCTACAGGACACCTGTAAGAGTTGGCATGAAAGACAGACTCGTTTGTAAATATTTGCCAGGCCTAGAAAGCTCAAAGTCACTTCAAGGACATTTCCTACTCTCTTAGGCATTCTCTCTTTGAGTTCATCTCAGAATCTGACCAACAAGCTGCAGGAGGGAGGAGGGAAAACATATGGTAGAAACGTGTAAAGCCGCAAGTGGAGAGTAAGTCACACCAAGTGAAGCAAACCATCAAACAACAAGCCCAAGGCCATTCCACCCTGAACACACCTGATCTCATCTGATTTATCGAGGTTTAGTGCAGGATCAATTCCAGATTCTAATTAGGTAAAACGTTTAAATCTTCTTGTTACTAAAGGGACTGTAGGATATCCTGATACTTTAGCAAGTCTGGAGAAGCTATGGGATGTTCCTGAATGTTCATAGAAGGCAATGTTAACGCCACTGAATACATGTGGCAGAGGAGTGGTTTACAGAGTCCCAGGTGTATAATTTCATCACTGCTCATACTTGTTCAGCACGTCTGTCACCACTGAACTTACAGCATCCTGCCTGCTCCAACAAGACGAGAAATACCATGCCAAAGCAAACCTGTGTTCATTCTTTTACTCTATACTTTCAAGAAGGATTATGCACTGTTCATGAACTGCATAAAGTCTTAGAATGGCGATTAGGTAAATAAAGGATGTAATTACACCTTTCTTGTTTCACACTCTGCCCATCACATTAGGTCAAATATGTGCCTCCTCCCTAGTTTGGAGATCAAGTAATTCTAGGAAGACAATGTTCCATCATCCGCAGAGACCTGCAGGCTTAGTTCATCTCTGAGACGATTGCCCAAAATTGACCAGCATCCTCCACTTCCACCAGCAGCCACGAGTCAGGTGAGCCATCTGCTCCCTCTACCTGTGCTCAGCTCTTCTTCCTCGTCCTCATCCTTCTCATGGGTGTGCATCTATGTGTGGGTGTGTATGAACACACACGTGCCATGGCACATGTGTGGAGCCAATGAAAACCTCAGGGTGTTTGTCCTCTCCTTCCATCTTGCTGGAAACAGGATGTCTGCTATTTTGATTTCACTGCTGGCCTTCATGTAGGCCAATCTAGCTAGTCCATGAGCTTCTAGAATTCCCTGGCTCTGGCACCCATTGCTCTAGGGGTGTTGGGATTACAGATGCAGGCTCCACTTTGTGTCTGACTTTATGCAAGTGCTGGGGCCTGCAAAGTTGCAAGCAACTGCCATTAACCTCTGAGCCATCTCCCCAGTTTTCACATGCTTCTTGAGTTCTGGCACTCAAGCAGTACCTCTTTCCCTGATTCTGGCTTGTCAGCTATCCTACCTATTCCAATCTAGCCCTAAACCCACCCACACCTGAACTTCAGTCCTTTGCTCTTTCTGGGCCAAGTGACTTGATGCTTCTCACTTTGCTTCTGAGGATTTAAGACTTGATTGCTTCTGCTTGTGCACTGCTTCTCGATTTTTTTGTGGATCTGGATTCTAGTCTCAATTCTGTTAAAACTCTCTAAAGAACATTAACACAACTTTATTAGGTCAGCTTTCTAGTTGCTGCTCGGAAAGAACCCAAACAAAAGCGGCTTGTGGAGGAATGGGTTTATTTGGCTTATAGACTCGAGGGGAGACTCCATTCTGGCAGGGAAAACGATGGCATGAGCAGAGGGCTGGACATCACCTCTGCCACAGCACTGCAAACAGCGGCAGGAAGGTGTGCCAAACACTGGCAAGGGGGAGCTGGCTGATAACCCCAAAAGCCCGCCCCCAACAACACAGCTCTAGTGAGGTTGTAATTCCCAAACTGCCATCAGCTGAGGATCGATCATATCAGAACACATTCATTTGTTTGTGGGGGACAGCTGTATCAAACCATGACAGTGTTTCTTAAACCATACAATTGGAATACAGTTTTTCTGTGAAGGGTATTATGAAGAAATAACCTAATAGCTAACCTAATAGTGTGAAAGAACTTTATTAAAAAGGCAGGGAGTAAATGGATATGTGGTATTTACTAATACCACAAAATGAACTTGAGACTTCCATTTCTCTTATCTTGCCTATCATTACTGCATTCCCTTGGCCTTTGCCTGGATTCCTAATATTCAGATACATATTATAATATAATTTACTTAATAGGTATGCAAGTAATCTGACCCCTGGGCCGTTGTCATCTGCAGACAATGCCATCCTGCTGAATCAAAGGGCAGTTACTCTCTTTCCTTCCTAAGAAGCGTCCTGTGGCTTCTCTGTTAGACTACTTTTCACCCTGGCCTAATTTGCTAATGACTAAAGAAACCTGTAAAATTCCAATAAAGCCAACACTCTTCTTCTTTCTTCCCTCGGAGCTATCACGTGGAAGAAAACCAGGACAGCACAGCGTCCTGGAAACTGTCCAGGAAACAAAGCAGATGCAGATAGAGGAGGACGGCCTATGATGTTCTCCTCTGGCCTCTGCACAGGTACACACACAGGTGTTCTAATGGAACCCTTGTACCTGCACACACATGTATACAGGATGCATATACCATGCACACACCAAAATTTAAAGATATACAAAGATAAAACAATTATGAAAAATACCATCTGGTTTTTGTAACTTACTGGAAGATGAGAGTGGCCGTCAGGTACACTTGAAGGAGGGAGGATCATAGGAGATCTTCTGGTCATGTGACTCACGACACAAGCCACATTATTTCTAGGGCCAGTTGTGGGAAATATGTGTAGAAAACACACCCAAAGATCCTCTCATCCATGTAAGCTTTTCCATCGTGGAGTATCAGTAAGACTATTTAATAGTAATTATTAAAAAATCAAGCAACAAATTATCTAAGAAAATGGCTTGTCTTTGCAATTTCTGTGAAGCCCAATTGTTTCTTTGATTCTGAAAACAAGCCTAAGGCCGTTCCACCCTGAACACACCTGATCTCATCTGAATCTGGAAGCATTATCTGTCACTGTATAAAATGTGGAAAATTCTAAAAAGTATGAAAAAACATGTTGTTTACTTCCCAGCAAAGGAGCCTTTACATGGTTTTCTGTCTCTAGTTTTAAACAAAATTAGTGTTATATTTTATAACTTTATGCCTATATAGTAAATTAGCCTTTTCAATAGTATTTTCTGATTTGATTATCATTTGAATTCATGTGATTACTTTTTTTCATATTTAATGGAGTAACCTACTCGACCTGGGGTATATAAATATATTCAGTTAATCTGCTATAATTATACAGAGTCAGAGTCCTCCCGCATTTTCCTCTTTAATAATGAATCTTTGAATATATCCCTCCCTATATATTAATTTATTACACACACATATACACACCAAGAACTCTGCAAATGCACGTTTTTGGTTCAAGCATTATAGTGAAGGAAATAAATATTATGAAGATTTAACTTTCTCCAAAACTGATTCACACTTTTATTATTATTTCTATTGTTGAATTTATTAATAATTCCAAAACCGTGCCACTGTGTGCTTTCTTTCTTTTTTTAAACATTATTAAATGAAGTCGGATTTTCGTTTGGAAAAATGAAAAGGTTTTGAAAATGGAGATATAATTTGAGAAAGAATAATGGTGACAGTAACTATTAAAATATTATAAAGTAATAAAAATAAAACAATAAGGTTTGGTAATAAACACTGAGATAGACAGGATTAAAATACCTGGGGAAAATAGGCCAGCATACACAGAAAAATAGTATTTAATTAAAGGTAGTTCGGCAAATATACAATGACATTACTCAAAATTCAATTAAAAGTGGAAATACTTTGGTTTTGGAGAATAAAAACAAATCCCTTTTCACTTGCTCTCAGCCAAAAGGTCAAGAAGTGTTCACAAATCCTTTTTCTAAAAAAGCTAGTTTAGGGAGATAAAATTGGAAGAAAAGATGTATGGTGCCATCTAGTGGTTTAGAAGTAGATACTGCATACAAAGTCCACGTACCTTCTATTGGCAGAAAGTAAACCTTGACAACTCCAGGAAGGTAAATCTTTTATTAATAAAAAGGTTCATAACTCCTATTTCAGCACTAATTTAAGTATGATTTTAATGTCTATGATATTATTTTATTTTTTTCAGAGGTTAAGGTAGCCTTTGTAGTAACCCAAAGGTACAAGGAATTACAGATCCAGACATTCATATAAAGAGGCATACCAACCTGTCATACTTTTTTTTAGCAACACAATGAAACAAAAGAACAATTTGAATAAAGGCATGCTGACTGAAAATTCATACATGTGAGCAAAACCTGCCAACAGATGATGTTTTGAAAAAGAACCCTTTATCTGGGATTGCTAGCCTGATGGCGCTTTAACTCTTGCCCTTGGCAGTGGACTCAGTGGAGACTCCATCTCTCCTCCTTGACCCCAGAGACAAGCTCCACACATTTAACCATCCCCAGGCCGATTCTCTCTCCGTCTTTCCATCTTGGGAACAAATTCTTCTCCAGCCCTGTTCCCCGTGGAAGCAGCAGCCACCAGCTCCCTATGGACAGCCACCTGGTCCAGAGAAAAGCTCCTAGTCAAAGCTGGGGCCATTAGCCCCCTTCATCTTAATTTGGGGTTTGGGAAAAAGGGGAAATGGGACAGTCTATTTCTGGGCTGTCTTGACTGAACACCTAAAATGCTGGAGCTTTGGGTCCATTCACACAAGCTGGGAACACAGAGGAGGAGTCCTTAGCAGCCCCAGTGAGAAACGATTGCTAAAGCACACTATGCTTCTCGTGGCTTCCGTTGCCCTGCTCAGTGGATTTCCAGTACGTGTTCCATAAGCCCCTCCTTTTGCTAAACCATGTGTAAATGTCTTACTACCCTTTGGACCCACAAGCCTACTAGTGGATCTTTTGAAAGGACAAACCTGCTCCATTATGTCCAGTGGTTCAAATTCATTGGTGTGGCCTGTGCGGCTTCCCTGATTTCTTGATTTCTTATGTCTCCCTTTTCTCACTTACCCTTCACCTTCCTCCTCTCCCCAGGCCAAGCTGCATCCGCAGATTTGGCTTCCCATGCCTCTGCACGCTGCCAGCCACTTAACCAGGCTGCTTTCTTTCCACCATTCCCCTCCCCCAGCAGCTCCCTTTCATCCTGCAGATCCCCAGTTAGGCATCACTGCCTCCAAAAATTCCCGCCTCTCTGTGTCATCTGGCAGCACCATATCCCTAAATCCACTGCAGCTTTGGTGACATTATATCCAAGTGACCTGTCCTTGATTTTCTTCCCTTCTGCTTTGTACTGAGCCCAGTACACAGTCAGCATTGAGGTATCTGTTCAATGAATTAAGGAAGATATACTGGGATCCCTGTCTGTTAATTAAGTGGGAAGCATTAAGGCTTGAGTGAGCTATAAATCCTTTCTCAGCAGTGTCGGATTGAACTCGCTTCTCCTTAGTCTGGGATATTTCAACCTCTGTCACATTTCTGAGAGCTGCTACTTCAGGTTTCAAAATCAGTGTAGCTGTCGTTTATTTAAGTCAAAGTTAAATGCATGTGCAGCACTACACAGACCATCTATATTTTGTGGACATGGGTGGTCCAGACACCCACGAGGAGATAAATAAATGTTTGAGGTGGGTCCCTCAATGATTTTTACAATGGATGCCAATTTGGCAAGCTTGACTGGATCGTACCAGTGTGAGGAACCATGATTTTGGTATGATGTTGGGGAATTTGTGGCTTCCATCTGCTGGTTATCTCGCAAAATGTAGAGCTGAGAAAAATCACATACTGATTAAATCATAGAATCCCACACTTGGAAGGGACTTCATGAGATGAAGGCCCACCTCCTGAAGGTCAATGCATAAATCATCTTGTGCAGATGGCTGTTTATACTATTTTTAAAGCTCTTTAAGGATGGAGATTACACAGCTTCCCTTGGTAGTCTGATCTTCATGGTCAAGAACTTCCTTTTTTAAAAGCCCAGCTTCTCACTGCAGTTTGGCTCATTTCCTTTTTTTTTTTCCCAGCTCTCTGTGAATACAAAGTACACGATCAACCATCCTGCTAATTATCCCTGGCCCACAGGCCCACATCTCACACCCTCCTAACTAATTATTAAGATCTATGCTATTTTCCCCTCCTAAGCAACACAGTTGCAAGTCCTTTATTTTTCAGGAGACTCTCCCCCCCCCATTCTTATATTTTGCTAATTTAAACACATTTGCCTCCTCCTAATCTCTCCTATAGCTCACTGTGCTCAACCGGTAATCACATTTCTGCTGGTGGCCTGAGCAGCTGTAAATAAACAGCAAGGCTTGCTTATCTTGTTCCAGGATCCTATTTGCTATTTCGATCATAGTGTTTCCTCCCTCCTTCTCAGCAGATTATGTGCTATAATAAATACCAAGCATCTTCCTGTCAAACTGCTTGCTTTGCATGTCTCATCTGGGGACTGAGTGGACTGAGTCAAAGTCCCATCCACAGGTGACCGTGTTCTGACCTCCAAAGCTGTGAATTAGTTTTCCCCAGCCTGGCAAAAGGCATTTTGTATTTGGGATTAAGAATCTTGAGTTCAAGGATGATCCTGGGTTATCCAGGGGCTTCAGGGTAGACATGAAAGTCCCAATGAAATGAAGGTGGGGAGACTTGAGTCAGAGAGAAAAGTCAGAAGCAGATACTGGGGTGGGATAGACTCCTAGGATGCAGCAAGGGACCACAGACCAAGTACTTTGGACTCTTCAACTGGCACTGCTGTCACTGAATTCAGCCCAAGAAAGGCCAATTCAAACTTTTGCTGTTTTTCCCTTTTAGTTCTGGGAATTGAACCTAGGGTAGCAGGTTTTCACTATGTGTTCCAGGCTGACCTGGAACACAATTCATAGTCCTGGTTAGCCTTAAACTTCTGAACTCATTGCCTCACTAGCAGGTGGAATTATAGGCCTGCACTAACAGGTTTTCAATTTGGGTTTCTGACCTGCAAATTGTAAGGAATAGTCCAGTGTTGTTTTGAAATAACTTAAGTTTTTGGAAATAAGAAACACACATCTTTTATTAATGAAATATCTGTGCTTAACATGAATTTACTGGCTTGAATTCTCAGACCATTTTTGGATATTTGAAGGTTCCTTAGTATTACATTCCCATCATTCAAAGCCAAACAAAAACTGATGGGTATTTACTAGGTGATTGGCAGACATGTAACCGAGGGTCCCTTCTATTGAAAGGATTTCTGTGCCAGGTGCTGTTCCATGACCTTAGAATGGTCCACCTCACTCTGTACAGTGATAGAACCATGAGTCGAACTAAAAATGACCACTTATTGGTGCCAGGAGATAGGAGGCAGCATAGCCAACCATTCTCAGAGCTGACATTTGAATCATTGGTCTTATTTTAAAGCTCAGCCCCTCTATTGTACATACTGACCTGTTGCATTACTATGCCTGCTGATTCTGATATAGTACAAAACTGAAGGATCTGAATCATTGTTCACTAATTAAGAAAGATGTGCTGCTATAAATGCAACTTTCTTGGGGAAAAATTGCTGGTTTCCTAGATATGGCTTGTATTTGTTCCAGATGTCAGATGAGAATGTTTCAAACATCAAAAACAAAGTTATAATTGTTGGGAAAGTGAGAGGGATCACTCAAAAATAACGTGGGAGCAGGAAGAAGCAATCGTGCTCTGTCTTGGCAGGCACCTGTGATTTCCCTGGGGAAAATCACTTCTAAAGAGAAAAGCTTCTAAATTGGTTTTCAGCGAAACACGGTTTGAACTCTGACTCTGCCCTCTGAAAGTTTCCAACCTTGTTCTGAAGTAGGATTTTATTCCTTACGTAATGTGACATGTGAAGCTAGGAGGGAGGCGGTTTCGCATTTCTGTATCTCCTTCACTTCTCTCTCCAGGAAAGGGGAGAGTGCAATTTATTTTTAATACTCACAATTCCCAACCAATACTTTCTGTGTGCTCTGCAGAGATTGAGAAAACATGCAAGCGTGTTCTCTTCACCTCATCTAAGCCAGTGACCATATATTCAGTCGACCAATAACCAGCAAGCACCTAGCCCACTTTTCTGATCTAAACACTCGGGTTTTTTATTTTCATCAGTATTCAAGTATGGCTTGAAGGTACACCCCTCCTCCATCAGACTAACACTCCTATAGCCCTCTTACACATAAACTTCACTGTTGCCCTCAGCTCTTTTCTAGCTGGTAAACTGTTAAAGACCACAGTGTTCTAATGTGCTCTGTATCTCTCACCTATGTGACTCCCCTTAGTCCATTATAATTCATTCTGCTCCACCATGTTTTCATACGATAATTGAGCTTCACACACACACACACACACACACACACACACACACACACACACACACTGGGTTCTTGTGGGGTGGGAGCTGTAGTAGATATCAACTAGGTGCCATTATTTTCCCTCAGTCCAAACTAAGTCTACTGTTTGCCTGGCCTGTAAACATGGGTCCTTGTTCAGTACTACTCTTCAATGCAGGGAATCATTTAGATGCTGAACCAGAAATCTAAGATGTAATTGTCTTTTCGTGTCCATGACATATCCTTAACACTTTCTATGCTTTGTCTCTTCTGATCGCTCTTGGATACTCAGCTGAAGTCTTCCTTTGTAATTCAATTCTTGAACTATTCTGCTATTTTCCTTCAGTCCTTAACATTTTTTATGAAACCAACAGATCTGAGTAAGAGGAGAAAGAGGGTTGGAGAGATGGATCAGTGGTTAAAGGCACTTGCCTGGGTCCAATTCCCCAATATCTATGTAAAGTCAGATGCACAAAGTGTCACACGCATCTCAAGTTCTTTTGCAGTGACAGGAGGCCTTGGTGTGCCCAAACTCTCTCTCTCTCTCTCTCTCTCTCTCTCTCTCTCTCTCTCTCTCTCTCTCTCTCTCTCTCTCTCTCTCTGTCTATCTCTATCTCAAGCAAATAAGTAAAAGTATTTAAAAAAATAAAAAACAAAAAAACAGTAGTGGGAATTTCTTGGCTAAAGAAGTTGCATGTATTTGTGGCCAAAGTTAAACTATCTAGCAAATTGTATCCATTACTTTTTCATTGCTGGGACAAAATACTCATCCAGAAGCAAATAGGGAAAGAAAAAAAAACTTATTATGGCTTGCAGTTCCAGAGTGTAGATTCTACCTTGTGGGGAGAGAGGCAGGAACAGGAAGCCAGGGTCACTGAGCAGGGAGGAAGTAGATCAAGTGATTAATGCTGTTGCTCAACTAGCTTTCTCCTTTTGGTACAGTCTGGTACCTCCTTCCCACATAAGGGTTCCACCCAAAGTTAGAGTGGATCTTTCTACCCATTGTAGCTAACCTCATTGCTGTGAGAAAGAGCCTGACACAAAGCAGCTTATGGAGGAATGGGTTTATTTTGGTTTACAAACTCCAGGGAAGCTCCATAATGGCAGGGGAAACAATGGCATGAGCAGAGAGTGGATATCACCTCCATCACAGCACTGCAAACAGCGACAGGAAGGTGTGCCAAACACTGACAAGGGAAAACCTTGTATAACCTCCCTAAGCCAGTCCCCACCAACTCACCACCAGGGCTCCATTTCTAAAATTGCCATCAGCTCAGGATCAAGCATTCAGAACACATTAAGTTTATGGGGCTCACCTGAATCAAACTGCTACAATTCTCCTCTGGCCCCCATAAAATGATAACCATACATGTTAAATGCAATTGCACCCATCCAAACTCCAAAAGTCCACATAGTTTTTATCACAATGATATTCAAACCTCCTCATAATCTAAGGGCTCTCAAATGAACCATAATACAAAAAAATCCCCACCAATAATGGCAGAGAACATTCATACTGCAAAAGACGGCACTGGGTATAGCAAAAACAAATTGAACCAATACAAGATGTAAAACAAACAGAACAAACATCAAACTCTAACTATAAATTCTAAATTAACCAGTAACTGCCTGGTCTCCAGGGTTCTAATTCCTTCCCTCCAGCTCAGCTACTCATTAATCCAGGAAAACTTCATCCATTGCTGCCAGCTCTACTTGGCAGCTATCCCAAAATCCTGGCATTTCCATTGGGTCTCCACTGCAACCCACAGTTCTTCCTCATGGCTCCATTGGGCTTCCATGCAGGCAATCCAACAGCCTGCTTCATACTGCCGTGACCATTTCCAAAAAACAAAACCATGTTGCAAATCCAATGACCAGATGCTCTTCAAGCATTTATTATTCTCCATACCAGGTGGGTTACCAATTTATTATTCCATAGGGGAATTAAGCCAACTTTGAAGATCAAGAAAACTTCAACATTTAGACCCCATACTTCAAAAAAAGGCAACCTTATTCCTTCTGTCCCAATGCAGATCACCTGGCCTGATCTCAATTGTTGTAATCTCTCAAACAAATGCAGCTCAACAGGCAGCTTTTTTTGGCCTTAAGATTTCCTTTCTTTGTCAACTCCATCTGCTCATACCATTTCATTTCTACACAAAGCCACCCTGCACAAGTTCTCAGGGCACAGGCAGGCAGAGTGCAGCAAGCCTCTCACACAAGCTGCCTTCAGACCAGGTTGGTCATATCAGGGCTTTTTGCCACTACCTATGAAGTAAAGACACATGTACCACTTTGTGCATCTGGTTTTATGTGGGTGCTGGGGAATGAACCTGGGCCTGCAGGCTTTGCCAGAAGTACCTTTAAACACTGAGTAATCTCCCCAAACCCAAACAAATTTTTATATGTGAATCTAAATTTATTAATCCTCTGTGTTGGATTCAGAGTTTAGAGTTACTACATAAGAGTTCTCTAACTCTATGAGCAGTAAAGCATATAGGTAATAAAAAGAAAATAACAAACGGACATAAGGTATTATTAAAGGTATATATATACTACCAGCCTTAGCCCATAAAATTCTAAGCAGCATGATAATTGAAACACTGTGCTTGGTTCTCTGGTCCTTTGTCCTCTTTCCTGGTCCCCTCACAGTGGTGCCACACTATTCTGAAATTTATGTTCTTTCATTCCCGTATACACTAACAAGTATTGCTCCACGTCCAGTGGTTCTCACTTATCTAATGGGGTATTTCAGATACTCTACCCAATTTTCAAAGCCACAAACTAGTTTTGGTTCATCATACAGGCTAATCTGTGAGCTGGCATTGGCTCCCATTGTGGGGAATTGCAAATATAGAATCTCCCCAAGCCCATGCGCCCAGTCTCAGATTTGCCATGGCAGGTGTAGTTAGTTACACAATGAAAACAGACCAATGCCATAAATCAGGGTCTGTGGCTAGATTCTGCATACCACTCCCCACAGTCCAGTCTCCATCAGTTCTCTATCCCCCCCTGCACACTACCCTCTCTCCACTCAAGTAGCAAATCATTTCCATCACCTCAGAAAGCTTTCTCTTAAGAAATGTATTTATTTATATTTGAACGCATGTGTGTGTGTGTGTGTGTGTGTGTGTGTGTGTTGTGTGTAGCTTGCTGTTACAAATGAACTCTAGACTCATGTGCCACTGTTTGTCTTCAACTTTACATTGGTTCTGGGGAATTGCACCTGGGATGGCAGACTTTGCAGGTAAGTGCCTTTACCCATTTAGCAATCTTCCCCAGGCCCCAGAAAGCTTTCATTTATCTATTTTCTACTCAAATTCCTTCTCCAGAGAACTACTAGGCTATTCCAAAACCGTTGCTTACTTTTTACTATTCTTAAATTCTATATAGAATCACAATACATCCTATCTTGTGTCTAGTTTTTTTTGTGTGTGTGGCATGTTGTTAGTGTTAGATTTATTGATGTTGTATTATTGTATCTCCCTATAACATTCCATTGTGTGAATATAATAACTTTCTATTCAATCTGCTGTTGAACATTTTGTGTTTTCAGATTTTTTGGTTGTTATGAAAGTCACTAAAATACCTCTAATCAAATCATTTTATGACTATTTAGTTCTTCAGTTTGCCAATGAAACTTGACTCATTTAACTAATAATCTCTTATAGAGATGATTTAGGTTATTTACATTTCTAATTATCATATTTTTAATATTTTAATAAGATGCCAAACAATGTTCTTAAAGAATTTTTCCATTTTGTTTGACCATCAAGAGCCCTCTAGTGGCTCCCATTCTTACCAGTACTGATCTAGGTTTCACATAAATATATATAGTATATCAATTCCATTTGACTAACTTATATGAGGAATAGGATTGATTTTTATCAATGGTCTATGCACTAGGGGTGGAGTTAATGAAAATCTTCCATTTCTTAATGTAGCATATAACATTAAGATTTCTAAATATGAAACTAACCTTTGACAGTCTTAATCATTACATTTGATTGTAATGTATTATGTATTACTGTTTTAGGTGTAGTCTTAAATTGTACTTTCTGATTTTTTTCTAGAATTTTGTGATCAATATTCATAGGTAAAATAAGTTTAATGTGATTTTTTTCTTTTTTATGTTCTTCATCAAATTAATCATTACTCTTATACCTATAGGTCATAATATTTAGGATTTTTCTTTCTTATTCTTTATTTATTTATTAGTTCCAAGAATAATTTTCATAACATCATCATTACATATATTTTGAAAATTATGAAAAATTTCAATAGGAAAATCATTTGAACCTGGTACTTTTTCATGGGATATAGTCTGTTTATTTGTTTGTTTGTGTGACACTGGGACTTGAACTCAGGCAGTAAACATACCTGGCAGATGTTTAACCACCAAGTTATATGTCTACCCCATGAGACCTTCAGTCATACTTCTATTTCATCTGTGAAAATTGGTTCATCTTAGGTGTTTTTCTTTAAAAATCTCTACAGGTGTCAATTTTAAATATTAATAAAACTTTTTATTTTATATTTTTAAATAGATATGTTTGTTCACCAATGTCATAGGCTCTATTTGTTTTAATTTTACATTTAAATGGCTATTTCCAAACTTAATTTTTTTCCTAGATTGCTTCCATTTTTTTACTTGAGGTTAGTGGTTTTCTATCTTATTGTTTCCTTTCAGTCATAATTTTTATTTATTAGTCCTATTGTTCTTTAGTTTGTTTCCCATCTAATTTCTTTCTATTTTTACATTTGTTTTTTCCTGCGGAGAGTTTAAAGGTCATAAAAGTGTTTTGAATGCCAGCAAATGAGTCCACTCTCTTTACTGAGAGGTTCATATGTGTATTCTTTTTATTTTTCTCACTTTGTGAATTATATCGCTTTTTCTGGAAATGACAGAGCACCTCAGAATGGCTAGCATTTACCTGGTTTGTCTGTACTTTACCATTTCTTTTATAAGTTGCCATAGTTGCTGCTTTCAATTGTGTTTTATACAGGAACTTTTCATGAGTCAGATAAGCCTATGGTTTTTAATTCTTGTCAAATCCTTAAGAGATAATCTATATGAAAGCTATCCTGATCTTTTCAAGTGAACTGTAAAGTAATAGTTCTTTTTTCCTTGTTTTGAATTTTTTGTGTAATTTTAGTACTTTTCCTAAATACTTAAAAGTATTTTACTTTCTTGTTTTTCTCATGTGATATAATTTTAATACCTTTATTATGAATAAGTATATACATTGTATGAGCAAATCTTGTGAATGTGTCCCTGTTTCTCTCCTCTCTGTCCCCTACCCAATGGAGTACTTCCTTTGTGCACATTCTGGATCTGTGCATAGGTTAGGGATTATGAACTCACTAGAGGTAGCCAGTTTTTCTTTTTTATTTCCCCATTGTGTATTATTGCTAAGAGGGGCAATGTCTCTGGATATTCTCCCCCACCTTGGTTCTTACATTCTTTCTGCCCCCTTTTCTGCTCAGTTCTCTGAGTCATGGTGGGTGAGTTTTAAGTCTTCTTTATTGTTGAGATATTAAGTATATCTGTATCTTTGCCCTGGGTTGTGTTGGGTATCGTTGATGTCTGTCTCTATTGACCTTTCATGGGTTATCAGACTTGCTGTGGTGATTGGTCTCCTGTTTGTCTCCTCACTTTCTTGTAGGTTTCATTTGGGCCCTGTGTGAAGGCTAGGAGTGGTTTGTCTCATGCCAGGATGTCAGCTATCATCCAATGTCTTGTTGGTAGAATTGAGTTGTCTCCTGCTCTCTCACTGCCTTCTGAAAAATACAAACTGAATTTCCATTGGAAAGTGAGATTAATATAGGTTAAATGAGACAACATTGCTATTTTGGCTAGCTCCTAATGGGTGTAGCCTCTCTGTAGCTCTCTGGAAGTGGAAATTTTCCCTAAGAGCCCTAGTTCTTGATCCCCATAGGATTTTTGCCATGGATCCCAGTTTCAATTAAGGGTTCCTTGTCACTAATTGGATCTCTTAGCCAATAAGTAAGCTGTTGATTACCCTCCTCTGTTTAGTGCCATTATTGTACAGAAGAGCATTTCTTTACTTGCTGGTCTCTTCCATATAGCCCTGTGTTCAGCATTCTTATGACAACTGTCTATATTGTATATCAGTGGTCTCTGCTTTCTCCAAATATCATCAACAAATTTCCCCTGACAGCTCATGCAACACCTTCCAGTGCTACACATGCTATCATCTGGGAGATGGTTATCATTCTGGATCTAGCAGGATCTCTTGGTGTTGTTTGATGACACTCTGTGTTTTCTTTAGCAACAGGGTCTTACCTTAGGCCTGGGACAGGTATTCAAGAGCTTGGACAGCAGTTTATCACGTTTTGGGGACCTTGTGTGTTCCTTTGACTAACAGCTCGGTCTGGGAAGGAACCAATAACTGGGATAGGGAGAGGTAGACCAGAGCAATTATTCTTGAAGTTAGGCTTCCTAACATTCTATTCATGGCCCCTTTTACCTGGTGGTGCCCTCAGCTTCCTCAGTAGTTTACTGTATAAAAGCTAGGGTTTTATGGTGTCAATTCATTATTAGTTTAGTTTACTGTATGAGTCTCTCCCACTCTCACATTCCAACCCCCCCAATTCTTTCCAATCCCTTTTACTGTCTCTTCATTCAATGACAGATTTGCTTAATGTTCTGGTTTAACATGGTTAGGAACCACATATGTGGGAGAATATGTGGCCTTTGGCTCTCTGCTCATGTGTGTGGTCACTAAGTATGATCTGCTCCAAATCTGTCCATTTTTTCCTTTAAATTTCATTATGTCATTTTTTCCTTTCAGCTCTGTTGAATTCCATCATATATATGTACCACAACTTTGATATCCTTTCATCCAGTGATGGGCATTTGGGTTGATTCCAATTCTTTGCTATTATGAATTGAGCTGCTATAAGCATGGTTGAGCAAATGTCTCAGTGCTTCAGCAAGGATACTTGGGGGTAGATGCCCAATACAGGAATAGCTGGGTCCACTTGTAGCTCTATATCCATCCTGTTCGGAGGCCTCCACACTGCTTTCCATAATGGTTATACATGTTTGCATTTCCACCAGCAGTGAATGAGGGTTCCTTTTCCCCCACAACTTCACCAGCATCTATTATTGGTAGATTTTTTTTAATGTTTGCCATTCTGACGGGAGTAAGGTAGAATCTCATTGTTGTTTTGATTTGCATTTCTCTGATGATTAATGATATTGATCATTTTCTCAAATGGCAGTTGGCCATTTTTGTTTCTTCCTCTGCAAATTCCCTGTTGAGTTCAGTTCCCCATTTTGTGAGAGGGCTGTTTGATAATTTTTTATTTATTTTTTTGAATTTCTTTATAGATTCTAGATTTTAGACCTCTGTCTGCATTGTGGCTGTCAAAGATTAACTCCTAGTTTGATGGTGGTCTATTGGCTTTGAGTATGGTATGCTTGTCTGTACAGACACTTTTTTAGCTTGATGAGATCCCATTGGTTAAGTGGTTGTTGCACTTGTTCAGAAAGTTTTTCCCTATTCCTATCCCATAGAGAGTTCCCCAATTTTTTCTTCCAGGGTTTTCAGAGTTTCAGGTCTTACATTGAGGTCTTTGATCTATTTAAAGTTGATTTTTGTGCATGGTGAGAGGAGAGGGTCTAGATTCATTTTCTTGCAAGTATTTATCCAATTTGTCCAGAACCATTTGTTAAAGATGCTATCTTTATGCCAGTTAACATTGTTGGCATCTATGTCAAGTATGAAGTAACTATAGTTGCTCAAGTTAGGGCAGGGTCTTCAATTCTGTTCCCTTGGTCTATCTGTATATTTTGGTGCCAGTACCATCCTGTTTTTGTTATGATGGATTTGTAGCATATCTTTAGATTGGGTATGGTGATACCGCCTGATGTGCTTCTTTTACTAAGGTTGGCTTTGGATATCTGAGGCCTTTTGCTATTCCAAATAAATTTGGAGATTATTTTTTCTATGGCTGAAAAGAATGAAGTCGGTATTTTTATTGGTATTGCATTGAATCTGTATATAGCTTTTGGAAGTATTGTCATTTTCATGATATTAATTCTACCTATCCAGGAGCATGGATGATCTTTCCATCTTTTCATGTCATCCTCAATTTCCTCCTTGAGAATTTTTATGTTTTTATTATACAAGTCTTTCACCTCATTGGTTAGTGTTATTCCAAGGTATTTGGTTTTATTTGTGGCTATTGAAAATGGGACCTTTTCGCTGATTGCTTTTTCTATATGCATGTCATTTACATACAGGAAGGTTACTGATTTTTGTGTGCTAATTTTGTATCCTGCCACTTTGCTTAAGGAATTTATTACCTTCTGGAGTTTACTGATACCATTCTTCAGGTCTGTTATATATAGGATCATGCCATCTGCAAAAAGGGATAGTTTCACCTCTTCCTTTCCATTGTGTATCTGTTTTATGTCTTTCTCCTGTCTTATTGCATTGGCCAGAACTTCAAGGACTATGTTGAAGAACAGTGGTGAGAGTGGGCACCCCTGTCTTATTCCTGAATTTGATGGAAACTCCTTGAGTCTTTCCACATTGAGTATTATTTGGGCTTTAGGAGCTTTGTATATGGCCCTAAATATGTTCAGGCATAGGTCCTCTATTCCAAGTCTTGAAAGGGTTTTGATCATAAAGTGGTGTTGGATTTTGTCAAAGGCTTTCTCTGCATCGATTGAGATGACCATGTGGTTTTTGCAGTTAAGTTTATTAATGTGGTGGATTATGTTGATCAATTTCCATATGTTGAACCAATCCTGCATCCCTGGGATGAAGCCTACCTGGTTGTGGTGAATAATACTTTTAATATGTTGCTGAATTTTATTTGTAAGAATTTTATTAATAATTTTCGCATCTAAGTTAATCAGAAATATAGGTCTATAGTTTTCCTTTCTGGATTTATCTTTGACTGGTTTTGGTCTTAGAGTGATGAAAGCTTCATAGAAGGAGTTTAGAAGTATTCCCTGTTCTCTGATTACTCTAAAACACTTCAGAAAAAGTGATTTGAGTTCTGTGATGAAGGTTTGGTAGAATTCAGCTGAGAATCCATCAGGACCTGGAGTTTTCCTTCTGGGGAGGTTTTTGATTACATTTTTATTTTGATTGATGTAATAGGTTTATTTAGGGGATTTATCTGCTCTGGGTTTAATTTTGGTAGGTGGTAGGTATTCAAGAATTTGTCCATTTCTCCAGATTCTCCAATTTTGTGGAATAGAGGTTTTGGATGTATGCCCTGATGATTCTTCCAATTTCATTAGTGTCTTTTGTGATCTCTCCATTTTCATTTCTGATTTTGTTGATTTAGGGATTCTCTTTTTTTCCATTTGGTTAGATTTTCCAGGGGTTTGTCAATCTTTTTTTTTTCAAAGAACCAGCTCTTTGTTTCATCAATTTTTAAAA
Source organism: Zapus hudsonius (assembly GCA_004024765.1). Classification (NCBI taxonomy): domain Eukaryota; kingdom Metazoa; phylum Chordata; class Mammalia; order Rodentia; family Dipodidae; genus Zapus; species Zapus hudsonius. Next base: position 147,871 of record PVHP010000032.1, on the reverse strand, counting down.
ATCATTTTTTTAGTTTCTAATTCATTGATCTCTGCTAGGCCTGTGTCTTTTTATGGGAAAGTTAAGATCATTAATATTCAAAGTTATAACTATGAAGCCTGACTCAATCCCTGCCATAGTATAAGGTTTATGTTATTTTGTCACCTCTAGGCTTGATTATTGTGTCCAACTTCTGGATGGCTCTTGGGGTTGGTTGCTTGGCTCTTCTGTGCAGAATATTTTGTAGGTTTGATTTAGTGACCATATAATTATAGAGCTGGCTTTTATCTTGAAATATTTTCCTTTCTCCATCTATTATAAGGGATTCTTTCACAGGGTACAATAGTTTGGGTTGAAAGCCAAAGTGATTTAGGCTTTGAAGTATGCCATTCCAAGCCCTTGTTTTACTTTTGCAAAATAGTATTTAGAACCCTCTCCTTGTTTTCAATGTTTAGGGTTTTAACTATAATATCTCTTGGGGATTTTCTTCTTTGGTCCTGTGTGGTTTGTGTTCTGTGTGCTTCTTATATCCAGATGGGATTTTCTTTTGCTAGAATGGGGAAATTTTCCTCAATAATTTTGTTGAATATGTCCTCTATGCCTTTGGCCTGGATTTCTTACCCCTCTGGTATCCCCATGATCTGGAGGTTTGGTTGTTCAAGGGTGTCCCATAGTTCTCTCATATTTGTTCCAAGTTTTTGTTATTCTGATCTCTTTCTTCTGCTTTGTCTTCCATGTCTGAGGTTCTATCTTCCAGGTTGTTAACTGTGGCAGTGAGGGATCTAGAGATGTTTTAAATATTCCAATCAATTTCCATTTGATTTTGGTTTTCCAATAGAGCTTTTTGCATGGTCTCCACCTCTGTTGAGTTGCATTTTCAAAGGTAGCCTTACTTAACATTTCCTGGTATTCATTCTTGTATTTGATTATGTCTCTGTTTAGTTTACCAGCTGACTCTTGGGCTCCTCTGATTGCTAGTTTGCCTTTAGCTCATTTACTATTCTACCAAAGTCCACTTGTTTTTCCTCCATTGTATTGAGCCTGGTGGTGAAGCTTGTGAGCTGATTCTGCACATTTCCACTTACATTGTCAATTTTTGCTTCCATTTCCATTAATAATCTGGATATTATATAATATGGATAATATGGATGCAGAGATGTCCTGAACATGTTGTCATCTCCTCCTGGCCTTGCATCTGTACTCTTTCTTTGATATTTTCATTGAGGACTTCCAAAATGGGGATAGGCAAACTTGGTGTGGAGCACTTGGCCTGTGTGTTCTTCTTGAATTGTGATCTACCCAGGTTCAGATGAGAGATTGGTTTTCCCTGGGCCCTCAGCTGAAGCAGGGACCTTGCACGAGATGGTTGTGAGGACTGGTGAGGTTTTGGCACGGGCTCAGTTCCTCTGGTGACAGGCAGTGTGTGAGGGGATGTTCAAACCTTCAGCAGCAGTAGCAGTCTGGGGGCTGGACCTTGTTTGGAACCCCAAGTCAGTGGACAGGTTTGTGGGGCACACAGGATGATGGGGAGCCAAGGCACAACTCAGATGGTTGGGAGGTCAGGGCTCAGATTCACAACATGGCCTCACCTGGGGTCAGGGGGTTAATGGACAGAGCTGTGGATATGCAGGCTGGTCTGGAGCAAAGCCAAGGGCTTGCTTACCTGACCTGGAACCTGGGGTCAGTGGGCGGGGTCGTGGGGTACCTGGGCTGGTAGGGAGCCAAGGTGTAGCTCCCTTGGCCTCACTTGGGGTCATGGGGTTAATCTATTTTACTTTTAGAATGAAAAGTACAAGAAGATATTTGGACCTGAAGACCTTTGGGGGAGAACTTTAAAATAAGAGCCATCTTCCCAAATATGAATTGGTAGATAAATACTAAATTTTTTCTATTTTTGTGTATATTTTTGTACCATTTTGGGGGGGGGGAATTTGTCTATTTTATCTCACTGCCAAATTTATTGGGATATATATATATACATATATATATATATATATATATATATGTGTGTGAATGATATAATCTCATCACCTTATTGTCCATAATATCTTTAGAGCTGCTCATTTTTGTTAGTTCTAGATTATTTTGCTTTTTTCCTTTGTTGTCTAGTCTTGTTGATGTCTTAGCAATTTTATTAATCTTTTCAAAGAATTATGTTTTAGCTTTATTGATTTTTGCTATAAATGTTTTATAATTTCATTGTTTTCTCATCTTTTTTACTTCCTTTCCCTTGCTTTTTGAGGTTTACTATTCCTTTTTTTTCATCTGTTTAAAATAAACATTGAAGACCAACTGGTTTTAATATTTTATTTTTTAACATTACATTTGAAGCTAGGCAGGCCTCTTATGCTGTTCTAGTTGTCCGTCACATTTGTGATTACTGCTTCTATTTTTAAGGAGTTCAAAGTATTTTTTAATTCTCCTTTATTACTTCCTTGAAGTCTTAGGAATTATTTAGAAGTGATTACCAAATTTATAACTATTTTGTGTTTCCAGCACAAAGTAACTTGCTAAGTATTTTTTTGTGCACTTGTAATGTCGATTCTCTAGTTGTTTGGTGAGATGTTTGAAACCTGTCACCTGATTTTTCTGACTGTATTTATCAGATCTGATTGATTCTCTAGTTGTTTGGTGTGATGTTTGAAACTTGTCAGGCTTATTTTATTGATTACATTTATCAGATCTGGTCAACTTTTCTGTGCTTTGAGCTATTGGACACAATATTGTCACTCTTATGGCAGATTTCTAAAATCCTTCTAATTCTGGTATTTTGAACCTCACCTCTTTTGTAGCTATGTTATTTGCTGTATAAAGATTCCAAAATATAAGATCTTGTTTGTTTGTATTTTTCAGAAGGCAGTGAGAGAGCCAAGGTCATTCCAACTCCATCAATGAGCTACAAGCGGAGGGCTGATATCCAGGCAAGAAATGAACCACCCCAGGCTTATCGTAAAGGCCCCAAATGAAACCCTTGACAGAGTGATGGGATAAGCAAGAGATCTATAAGCACAGCTAATCTGTCAACCCAGGATAAGTCAGCGAGACAGACACCAATTTCCAACACCAGCTTTCTACTTGGGGCATTTGTAAAGTTGTGTTATAGTATGTCTGCACACTCAAAGCAGAACACGTGGAAGCACCACCTAGGCTTGCTTCAGCATGGGCAGTTCAGATTGTCACTGCAAGCCTTGGATTTCTCAGCAGAATCTCTTCACACAGGGGTACCTACGTGGTCTGGCTTTGTGGGTGCCAGCTTCTTTCTGAAGTCTAGGGAAGTTTTCCTGGGTTTGAGTTATTTTATTTATTTATTTATTTATTTATTGGGTTTTTCGAGGTAGGGTCTCACTCTAGCCCATGCTGGCCTGGAATTCATTATGTAATCTCAGGGTGGCCTCACAATCATGGTGATCCATCCTCCTACCTCTGCCTCCCAAGTGCTGGGATTAAAGGCATACATCATCACATCTGGCTTTTGTTTGAGTTTTTTTTAATATATATTTATTGTCCATAATGAGTTACATTATTTAGTGGGCAAACCATGCGTTGTTATCCCGAATTCCCAAATCCTCCCCCCCCATCCCTGATCAGTGGTATATCCTCCTCCGTGGGCTGTCCTTTTCTTTGGTGACATTGTTCTAGGCCATCTCACCAAGTTCATTCTAAACGAACTGCAGTTGTGGTTTGAGGTCATCTGCAAGCTGAGCGACCTTCTCTATCTAGTGCTTATTCCCATCCAAGGCTTCACTAACAACACTCAGCTCCTTCTCCCCTAGGCAGCAGATGTTCCTTATCTTTCAGTTTCCTTCCTTCCTGTAACTGGGCATTCTCCTGAGTCTTCAGCGTCAAATCCACCTTCACTTCTATCGTCAACTAAAATGGCTGATTGGACTCAATCTGCTCTGTTATGAGCTTGAACTGTCCAATGACTCTTCTCTTGTGATCGCTGAATTCCCCAAATTTAGGGAAAAATGCCTGGCCAGTGTCATCTTCCTCAGAGAGAAGGGACGCTTGCTCCTAGCTGCTTGTGGTAGTTTCTTTTGTGGACATTCCATCCACTTTTCCATTGCCCCAAACTGTCTCAAGGCATCTTCACCAGCCACTTTTTTTTGTTCTCTATTTTCTCCTTGTTTTCTAGATCCTTGAGGTTTTGTCTTAGATATTCCAACTTGCCTTAGACTTCTTGCCAAGGGCTTGACTTTGTCTCTGTTCCCTTGGGGCAGAGTGACATATGCAACAGTAAGTCCTAGGGATCTTGCTTTAGTTCTATAGGTTTATCTTTAGTGCCTTCAGTGGTAGACCCAGATAGTAGCAGAGCACTGTCTGCATAGACATGTCTTGGCTCCTCCCCATGTCCACTTATACCTGAGGACTTCCACATTCAACTGTTGATTGCAACTCTAGGGATCTTGATGAGTTCCATTATGCCTTGGTTCAAGGACTATTCTTTCATAGGCAGTAAGGGTCTGCTCAAATGCTCCTCAGCATTTCATACTCCATGTCCACAGGCAAATCTATCACTTCCGTTCTCAGTTTCATGTGAAAGTAACCTCATATCACTCAGGGAACTTAACCTGGCAATGGTGGGTTCCCTGGGCACCATGAAGCAGGATTCAAGTCTCATCCAAGTTACACACAAATGTGTACTGTACCTGGGCAGAAAAGAGAACTATGACTGCATACAAACATATTCTGCTTTTCTTAACCACACCCACACGGCACCCCACAATTTTACTTTCCACTTTTTATTCTGTGTGGTTGACCTCCTCATCATCTCACTGAGTCTTGTCCAGTAATGAATTGGAACCAGCTTTGTGCTTTCTGTAAGTTCTGAATCCATTTCCTCAAGCTCCCAGGGATTGATACTCTTGCTTCTTCCTCCGTATTCCTTAAAGCCTTTTCAGGACTTCTGCCAAGTGCCAGCTGAATCGCTGTTCTCTTTGTGGATTTTCTCAATATCCCAGAGCAGGTCATCAATCATGGACATCTGGGACAGACACTCATGACTCAGTTGTTTGCAGTCCACTCTGAAGGCTGAAGAACTGAGAGACATGGTAGAGCTTCTCTGTCTTGTCTGCCGGCAGCCTCACATTCTGTGCATAAGGAGGCAATTCAGTTCCTGCTTTGCTTCCTCATCAACTGGATTAACTCCACCACTCAGCTCCTAGAACGAGAGCTCCACTTTTTCTTGCAATGTATCATAGTTCCAGTTCGGGACCTATTTCAGTGGGAAGATATCTTCAGCTGAGATTACACCCTTTACCTAAATGAGTAGCCAAAGAAGCAAGGAAAGAGAAGGCTGGCTTCTGCTTTTTCCCTCTTCCCCATCATCTTTGTATTCCTCATTTCTGTCACAACCAGGGCTTTCCTTTCTGAGAGCAGCCCTGCTCTAGATCACATTATTGAAGGACAATATGAATATTTTCATCAAACTGAGACCAGTATCATCTGATAATCATAGTGAGGCATCATCAGTATAATTGTGGAGCTTTTCAGTGGGCTTTCAAAGTTAATCTTCAGTGTCTTACCTTTCATCCAATTCTGCTAACTTCTAGTTTCTGATTTGTATTGTTCAACTCCTCTGCTGAAATAAAAATAAAACCCTCCTTAGTTTGTTTCTACTGTGTCTCTGAATCTTGAAACACTGTCTTCTTTCACTCTCCAGCTGCCCTTTTATATCTAAACTCCAACATGTCATGAGAGGATACCCATTTTCTTGACTCACAGGGTTTTTCAGAACAAAGAAGGGAGGATGCATTTTTTTCCTTTCTTAGGAAGAAGTCCTACTATTACCAAGACTACTTGCTACTCCTCTTCAGATTCAAGCTCCAGGGTCTACAGCAGCAACCTGAGTTGTACCTGGCTTCTTCCATTTCATGCTGGTGGAACTCATATTATTTGTGTAGGCCTTCGCAGACCTCCCATTTTTTCCCCTCTGACCAGTGACAGAAAAAGCTCTTTTATCATTGTTAAACTATCTTCTTTAACTTTTTAAAAGCTACTTCCTTATATAATTTATCCACACAAGCTTTGGAGACAGTTTAGAGGTGATTAGGCCCCCCAAAATATGTGAGGAATGCCCTTGAGCTTTCAAGGAGAATATGCTCCCCCAACTCTTTTCTGCTAAATCCTCATCAGATGATGTGCATAGATGTGTCTGGTTTTGTCTCTTTCTTTCTTAGAAAAGAAGGAACTGTAAAGGGATTACTTCCTTTCTTGAGAACATGGCTACACCTAGACACCTGACTTTGGGCTAAACTAATCAGTGTAGTCCCTATCCAGTAAACTCCCTGAAAGGGCCCAGGCTGGGTCTTTGGGTTGCCATTCTCAATTTGATGGATCCCTCCTGTCTCTTATTGGGCAGGAGAACTGTCTTCTTCTCCTAAATTCTATAAACTCTCTCTATAGAATTTTTTCCATAACACTATTATTTAGTTCATAAGTATATACATTATATGAGCAAATCTTGTGGAGGTGTTCCCATTTCCCTCCTCTCCGTCTCCTACACACCGTGTTCCTTCCTTGGTGTGCATACTAGATCTGTCCATAGGTTAGGGGGTTATGAACTGCACCAAAGGTAGCCATTTTTTCCCTGTTTTTTTTTTTCCTTCCTCTTTGTGCATTGCTGCTGAGGGGGGCAATGTCTCTGGAAATTCTTCCCCATCATGACTCATATTCTTTCCAACCCCTCTTCCACTCAGTTCCCTGAATCATTGCTCATCCAAGAGCCAAGAAAGACTCTACCAGTCCCAAAGACACTCCAAAATTCCCATATCATTTTCTTGCATCATTGTTTGCTTGCTATACACTTAGCAATTTCTTTGTTTTAGCATCTTGTGTCTTTATATATGCAACATGTTTCTTTTAATAGTTTGATCTTTATACATTTAGATGACCTATGTCTTCAATTTGATATAATCCTTTTATTGATTATAGTGTTGCTCAATCATAGTGTTTCAATGCTCTCTAGGGTTGTTAAAGACAAGTTGACTCCTTTGTGGATTCCTGAGACAACCAATAATGTTTAAAAAACACCATGATTAAAAAGCATTGCTGTGAGACTGAAAGCTAGAGTGGGGAAGGCCTGTTAGGTAGGATCAAGGAATTGTCAAACTCTTCTTAGCTACTGCTGGTTGGCTTGCATATTTCAAAAGGTAATAATACAACATCAAAACGTGCCAAGCCTGCAGGTAAAGGAGGCAGGTTTTACATACCAAGAGGCTACAGAAGAATTTGCAAAATACCTGCTAACAGTGATGCTGGAAGAGGGGTATGGGGAAGATCAGCTTTTCAGAGGCAATTAAACTGGCTGGCTTCCCAAGGAAATTGGCAAAGAAACCTGTACAAGGAAAATGATATTTCAGCTGACAAAAATGTTACCAGAGGCTTTCATAAAATTAATTCTGTGTTCCTGATAGGAGTAATAGTTCAGTATTCAGTGTTTGCGGTGACTTTATAAGACGTAGCTACCACAAATAACCATAATTGGCTATACTTATTTTTTAGTTTTCTTTTTTATAAAAGCTACTAATTTTGTATATTATCTTATTTCCTTCTAATACACCAAATTGCTGTGCACTTAGCTGTACCTTTCCCATTGGTCAATTTTTTTGTTTTTTGGATAGAAGAAGATATCCTTGGGTAGACATATATTACCGTAGTCTTGCTAATTGTGCACTTTCTCTTGTTTGTATTTCTTAACACCTCTAAAACAATGCTAAATAATCGTCAAAATAATAAGTATCATTTTGTTCATGCTCTATGGAGAATTCCTCTGTTTCCCACTAAATGAGAAATTTTTAAGCTGAAGTATATGTTTTAGCACATTTAATGCTAGCGATAAAATACTATTTCATTATTAATGAGAATTTGTATTATCTACTGATTTTTAGTATCTTGGGAGATGATATTGTGTTTTTTCTTATGGCTATAAATTTGAAGAAGTTTATTATTGGATTTTCAAGTATGAAACTATGTTTCATCAATAGTAAAATTCTCTCTGTTCATCACATACATACATGTAAATAGTTGGATTCTTTTAGTATTTTAATTTATTTGCATCATTAATATTCATAAGTCACATTCATCTATAGAAACTAACAGAATTTTTCTCACATATTGGTATCAACATTATACTCATTCCTTTTAGAAAGAGAAATAATACATTTTTATTCTTTCAACATTCTAGAATATCTTACAAATCATTAAATTAACACAATTCAAGATAAAGTATAAATCTATGATGAAACCTTTTGGTTGAGAGATTTTTTTCATTTTATTGACTTTATCTTTTATTTTGGCTTAATCTTATCTTGTTCATGGCTTTTTGAGTTTTGCGTTTTATTTATTTCTACTTTTTTCAATAATTTCTCCTATGTCATAGTAAAAATTACTCTGGCGGCCCTATTTTAACAATGCCATTTAGATTCTGGTGATAGTTTAATTATTAATATTTTCTATTAATTATGGACACTTGGTTGCAGTTCCTTTTAGATCTAAGAGTTATTTAATATCATGCAGAGGTTGCCAGAAATCTTTTAAGAGATTTTCATTTTTGTTTTTTATTCCATTGTAATCAGGGTGCACTATTGGATCATTGAGGTTTTTATTGTGTGTGTGTGTTTTCCTATAACTATATTGCATCTTCCATGTATTTTAGAGGACATGTATCCTTTCTTCATCACAATCTACATTCACATTTCCAGAGAGATCCATCAAGTCCTATTATTGGCTATGTTGTTCATTGCTCTGTTTCTTAAATTTTTTCCACTTGCTGCACCTTGGACTAAAATGGGGGTGTGATTCCCAGAATCTCTACCTAGTTTCTGCATTAGACAAGTGATCAGTATGAAGTTGATGCACATATGTTAATAACTGTTCATGCTTTTAATCATGAATTGTAGTATTTGAGATTTAGAAATGTCCTTTTCCTTCCTTATTTTTTTAGTTCTTTTTCTGCTACCAAATATACAACCTCTTCTTTCTTTTATACTTATATTTGCCTGGTTTCAGTTAAAAATATTTTTATGTATTTATTTTCAAACAGACAAACACAGAGAGAATAGGCATGCCAGGACCTCAAGCCGTTGTAAACAAACTCCAGACACATTGCCACTTTGTGCATCTGGCTTCCCGTGGGTACTAGAGAATCAAACCCTGGTTGTTAGGTTTGCAGGCAAGTGCATTAACCACTTAGCCATCTCTCAGTCCCCCATACCTGGATTCCTTTTGTTTTCATTTATACTTTTACTTTTAATCTCATATGTTCTAAGCTGATCTTTGTGTTTAACATAGAGTTGAGTTTTACATTAATATTCTATTAATCTTTTTGATATGGGATTTAAATTTCTTTATGTTAATTGGTACAACTTATATATGCCTCAGTTTTTAAAAAATATTTTTATTTATTTGCAAGGAGAGAAAGGGAGAGAGAGACAGAGAGACAGAGAGACAGAGAGAGACAGAGAGAGACTGACCATTGCAGAACTGGGATAATAGGGTACATAGTGTGGAAAAATTTGAATGTATACTTGCACCAGGCAGATGAGGTATTTGGGGACCAGAGATAGATGCCTAGAAGGGTTAATATCTAGGTGGGGTAGGGTGTATGAGCATGAGGAGGTGTGTGTTGAGGAGTGTGTGTGTGTTGGGGGTGATGGTACAGTAGTGATCTGGGGAACACCTGACTCTTTAGAAAGTGTTCTAGGAAAGTGTTCTATAAAGGGGTCCTAGGAAAGACTTGCTTTTGAGTCCAATTCTACCTTATGATATATTTTATCCATGTGAGAAATAAGCCAAAATTTTATTTGAGACTGATTTTTTTAAGGTCAGCTCAACCTTTTAAGACACTGTATGATCATTCCAAACATGGAGTCATACCTGAACATTAGATTTAATCGGTGAGCTACCAGCTTGAGAAGAACAGTGTTTGGATGGGGAGGCATATAAAAAGAAAAGTGACCCAGTCAAGTAGGTTGAAACTTTTATTGAAATCTATCGTGATACAGTGAAAGTTGAGCATTTTTTAATGACAAAAGCTTCAAGCATGAAGTTCTCTTTCTAGGCTCATTACTGTGGCTATTAGTTCTTTACTTTTTTCTATTATTATAATGCAGATATGCTGTGATTATAATAATTTACATTTACAAATCATGGCATGAAAAAAAAATCTCACTGCTAAATGTAAAAAGGCCAGGGAGCTTTAAAATAAGAAAATACAAGAATTCAAACACTCATACTTTAAAGTTGATATTTTATCAAGATTCTGACAATAGTTTATTTCATTTACAATCTTTTAGCTACACAATGTTAAAGGAAAATGCATTTGTTGGCATGCAAAGCAATATGGCTTCAGAATACATCTCTTAAGTTTATGGAACTTAAAATTTCAACATCCCAAATGGCCGGCGGGCGATGTTGTGAAGATGGTTTTGAATGACACACTCATTTCCTATAGATTAAAAAAAGACAAAATCAGAGATTTAATATAATTATAATAACAAAATGATCCCATTAACATCTCCAGATGTTTCACTGATTCTTTTTAAAAACTTTTTATTGACAGTTTTCTTATTTGTACAGAATGTATTTTGATCATAAACCCCTCATTATTTTCTCTTCTCCTCTCTCCCCCAGCCTCTCCTCACTCCAATGATCTCTTTCTTTACAACTAGGCCTTCTTCTTAGATGTATATTTCCATCCCTCCACCATTCATGATCTACCGTTGATGGATCCAGTATTTTGCAATTCTTGTGCAAGTAATAACAGTAACTGTGGCATCATGAACACATTCCATGATTCTTAATGAAAATTGTTTATGGATCCCTTCATCTGCAAATACCTCAATATTTTTACTCTGATATATTTTCATTTAAGGAAGATTTATTTAAAGTGGTCCCATCAAAAATATCTATGAATAATGTTAAAATTAAAATTCATGAATAATAAGTGACATTTTGGTGTTGAATTTTTTGTAAACTGTGCCTTTTATTTTCTAGGGCTGGGGATTGAACACTGAGCCTATGCTAGGAAAGTGCCTTATCACTGAGCTGCATATTCGGCCCATGACGACACTTTTAACTTAGGTAAATAATGCCACATATACTAGCATTTCATCTTTGTGTTAAAATTCTAGCAATTGTTATGTGACTTTAATATTTATTGGCTCAATATCTCCATATTTCATTCATGTCTGTGTTACTGGTACCTTGTCTATCAGATACTCAGTGACTGTTTTGAGGATAAGTTAGTGGATTAAAAACTATGATAAAAATTTAATATTACATGAACTATTAAATAATTTAAAGATGCACCATTTTAATTATATAACAAGGAAATAAATTTGTTTTCCTACATAGAAAACTTGTACCTGTACAATTCATATATATTCATTGTTAATTGTGTTCAGAATTAACTAAAACACAATCACCTGTCAATAATTTTGGTTTGAATCAGCCAGTTGATAAAGTCCCTGGTGGCAAGGCTGTCAAGAACCGTGTTCATCTCATCAGAGAAGGAGCCATCAGCATGTCTGCGACGGAGTTCCTCAACGATGGTGACTTCTTCTGGAAACCTGAGAAAATAAGTTAGATTTAGTGTTAGGTCACTCTGAATAAATGCTATGGATGGCTAACCATGGGTAATGTGTGCAGGAATTGTTTTCTGTTTACTGAGAGCCTCTGATGAAACCCTTCATAGAAGCCTATGTGAATTGGAAACTGCTGAGAGGCAGAAGGCTGCAGAGCTGGGATCTGAAACTGAGTCTTCATGGCTTCATGCACTTCTCAATGTTCCAGGTCACCTCAGAGATTGTAGAATGTTGACAACATAGGAACGATTGCTGAGACTCTCAATTTGTCAATAATTCAACAGAAGACATTGTTTGCCATAAAACCAGCAACTGTGAAAACAGCCTTACAACAGGCAATAATAAGGAATTCAAACTTACTCTATATAAGACTTTCTTTTTTACTAGTTTGTCTTAGATGCGTTTTTGGTATCCCTTATAACACTGAAAAGTATTCCATAGTATATCAGCTCTTTGGGTTTGTATGTATGATCATCAATGATTTACAAATCAACCACAATAGCAGATCGTTTTCATCCTGGGCTCTCTTTGAGTCTCAATAAGAATGTTTTAAATCTGATTTAAAAATCAGAGTTGAGCAAAATTTTCTTTGTCTCTTATTTTAAATGCAACTCAAAATGGTCTCAAAAATGAAGTTTCAGAGATATGCGATTAATATCTAAATAAAGGTCTTATTCTCATTTTAACTTGGAATATTTAATGTATATCTGTATGAAAACCCATACAAGTTGAGTGTGTGGTTAAATATATGGATGCTTCTGTGTATTTATAGTTGGAGTGCCATTTTGCAATTATCTTCTGTTTGGTCTTTTTTAATATTCACATGCTTATTTAAATGTTTTAACATACAAATATATGTTGAAAATGCATAACTCTTTCAAGTCAAGCTATCAAAATTTTATTTGAGCATTGAAATGCTTGAAGTTTTCAACTTTATTTATTCTTTCTCTCTTTTTTTTTTGTTTTCATGGACAAGTCCTAGTTTAAATTTGTTGTCCCAGTGTAGTTATCAAATGAATATTATTTATCCTTAAATGTGTTCTTGTCTAGACAAGTCATTAACTAATTGTAACCATTACAATGAAGTTATTTATTAAAACACAACCTGCTGGAATCTATTATCAAGGCTTGCTACAGAAACTTGTATGTTTGACAGTTTTAGAAATTATGTTCTTACTTTCTGCGACTGTACTGACTGCTTCTGAAATTAAGGTCTATATACAGATAACTGTATTCTTAAATATTGAACTGAGGGGAAAATGTCAGATAAGAAAGTTCAGACTTACTCTCGCCTTCCTCTGCCTTTCACTAGCCAGGCAATGAATTCCTTGGCAGCCTGGCCTTCCAAATAAGAACTGACATCGCTGGTAAAAGTTCCTTCAGCGTGTCTCTCGAATTCATCATGTCGCTTAGCAATGTTATTCCTGAAAGAAATGTGAAAGTTAAGTTGAAGCTCAGTCTTTTGGACTATAAGATTCTCTCTCACCTATAAGCAGCGGCAACCTCAGGTTCAGGATCAATAGAGTGGGAGCCTGTTTGGGAGATGAAAGTGGCAAGAGGATTCATTTTGATGTCATGTTGATTAGCAGGATTGAAGTTTTGTTGGGAAAGAGCCGATAATATGTAAGAAGGAACTAGAGGGTCCACCATTTCCAAGACACCCATTTTCACCCTCCCTGCTTTCCTGTGTCATTGGTTATTAAAACTGCACTTTTTACTTTATCCTCCAGAAATGTTGTCACCCACTGTGCCCTGCTATCAGCAAAACCGTGGTAGGTAATTGTTTCACTAAGCGTGGAGTCAGAGTTAGCTGACTTGAGGGAAAACAAAAGGCCATCTTGAAATGTTATCAGGTGAACCACGTGGTAATAATGGATTAAAAGAAAATATGTGGTTTATTAAGAGATAAGTAAGGTGAGCCCTTAAGTGTGTGCAGAACACTCAGAGGAGGAATCACCCCTGAAAGCTTTCATCTTAAATACACAGCAAAGCACTAAGGCTGAGAATTACTTTATGTTAGTTTACTACATTGTAGCATTTCCATTTTTATAAATTTGTGATTTTTTTTTTACATTTGTCAGAGGCCTGTACCAGTAGTACTTGACAGAGCCTCCCTGAGTCCCCCATGTCTGAGCTGATGCAGTGACCATCTTTCCTGTTAATGGACCCTCCACTTTAAAGTTATTTGGCTACCAACTCTGTTTCTCTCATTCTCCTTCCTGCTCGTTCTCTGTCTCCACTCTCCCTCCCCTTCCTCCTTTCTCCTTCTATCCAGACACATCTCTGTCCTTTTCCTCAGTTTGAGATTCTTGCAGCTACTTTGTATGCATAACTCCCTTCCCCATGTGGGCCACCTTCCAAAGAAATTGTGAAATTCACCATCTCAGTGAAACTTTTGTGGATAATTTTCTCCAGGAGCCTAGAAGCAGCAAAGCCCCCAACCCTCAGCAAAGGAAATCCAGCATGAAAATGTATGCCTTTCAGAGCTCCGTGCTCTTGTTTGCGCCTTCTCCACGCGCTGCAGTTACTGGGCTGTAATTTTAAATGCATATCTTGGATTTTATTTTATGAGGAAAGCAATGCATCTGCCTCCACACTTTACCCTGATTAACTTGGCTAGGGGATCATTTTAATGGGATCAGTCATGGGTTTGAACCCCACAAGTTAATGTTGAATTTGCTCTAACTTTTAGTCAGAAATTAAATTCTTAATCTTGAAGGTCCACAAAACTCAGTTTCCAATTCTAAGGTAAAATAGATGAGAAGAAATATCACTAAGACTATAATTGGAAAATGACTTAAATTCAATATCACAGGAGGGTATGGTCAAACATTCTGAGAGGTGATCCATGAGTCCATCAGAAGTATAATAAATACAAAGGTTGGCACCCCAACCTTAAAAAGCATAAAATGGAATGAGATCATGGGCACTGTTTATTTGATGTGCATGGTGACTTATGAACGTTAGGAGAATTTTTATGTGCACTCAATGCATGCATGCACAATCTTTGCAATAGGATTAGATTCTTACCTGCCCCTCTTGGCATTCATCAGCCATTGCACAAAATCTTGGGCACGCCGGGAGTCCAGATACTTGCTGTAGTCACTGGTGAATGTGCCCTGTGAGTGGCGCTTGTCTTCATTCATCTGATCTGGGTCGTCAAGTGCATATGCCTGGGAAGTTGAGAATAACCTGTGAAGAATGGAGGTTGAACAGCATAAATCTCCACAAGTAGGCATTATTTAAGAAGCACCATCATTACAACAGATAGGGCCCCATATCACAGTAAGGTAGGTATTTCAGCAGGTGGATTAGAAAGACCTTGAGTCTTGGGGGAATCATATTTTTGTTTCTTTGAAGATACTTTTGTTCTAAATTCTAGTAACAGGTTTCACAACAGTTTTCTGAAATAGGATTAAATAAATCCCATTTTCAACTAATTAATCAACTCATGATTATACTAACAAGGCAGAAAAAGTAGTGACTTGAATATCTTAAAAGACCGAGAATCTCAAATCATGTGTTTGGGCAAGAGATTTATGCTCCCAATTTTGTTTGCACATATTAAGTTTTATTTTGAAAATAGTTCAGTTACTAGTTATATGGTAGCTAATCATTAAAGAATGGCCCAAAATTTCCCTATTTAATATGAATCTTCCTGGTAGGTAATCCTTATGTCTGTAATCAATAGTTGGTTGGCATAGTAAAGATCAATATGATTAGCTGCAAGAAGTGAAGTGCTATTGTCAAATTTTAGAAAAAGATTAAATATTAGGGAGTACAAAATATTTTTATACTGCAGAGGGAATAAGCATGTAAATAATGTTTATGGAAGGGCATTCGATAAGATACTCATTCAACTGCTTTGGTTGAAACTCATTCAAACCCTTTGATATATTAGTCCTATGACTAGAAATCTACCTTCTGAAAATAGTAAGGAATTCAAGGAAAATTATATAAGGAAAATGTCATTTATGGTATTCTTCATCAGCAAACTTAAAGACTTCTTGAGTCCCCAGTAGAAAAGGAATAAATAAATAGTAAACATTCATGGAATAAAAACATGCGACTCTCAAACATCTTTATGTTTATGTACATCTCAAACACACTTAATGGATATTCTAATGATAAAATAAGATAGCAGTATAATGTGAAGGATAAAGAATGATAAACAGCTATGAAACCTGAGTGATATTTTCATATGATATGTACAGATAAAATCAAGGAAAGCAGCATACCATTTAATTTATTTTCAATAATTTTGTTTGAGTAGTACAAACTTGAATATGTAAAAACTTAGTATATTTTTATGTTTTTACATCATGGATACATACAATTTTACAATTAGTGAAAAAATCATTATTTTGAAGACATAAAAGGGGAACATGAATTAGAATAATTAAAACAATCTGCTAGGGAGTGGGTGAATAATGGATGCAGAGTATCTTCTGAATAATCCCAAGGTCTCTCTACAAGTAATTCCCCATTTACATGTTTTCCAGCCCTCCTCATCTGATGGTGAAACTACACATTCTCTGACTGGTACGCCAGAAGAGCCTCCCTTCATCATCACTTACTGTACAGGGGATCCACCCCAAATCACTGAAACCTTATTCACCAATCACAGTTCTAACAGTCTCTGTTTTAACCACAGCCCCCGTTAATTTGACTTTAGAAGTTAATACCTGGGTTTCTCCTCTGTGTCTTGAAGGGACCGCTGCCAGCTGCCTTGTACCAGCATTATAAACAATCCAGCCACAAAGTAAATGTTCTTCATCTTTTGTGCCTATTAGAACTCAGAGTTAGGGTAGGAAAGGATGAGGCAACAATTATATTTAAACATGTCAGGCTAAATGAGCTTGATTTTATCCAAGTAAATATTATAAAATAAATGACTAATCTTATCAATTTTATTCTGCTTATAGTTCTAATCCCAACTTCATTTCAAACAGTAGCATATATTTCTATCAGAATTTTTTAATAGGGAAATGAACACAAAAGACGTATTCTACTATTAAGCTTTCTCATTAATATAGGACACTTCTGTTGATGATTAAAAGGCTCCTTTTCAGACTTGAAATACAAAAATGTCCAGAATAAACATTTAAAATACCCTCTGTAGATGATATGATGCATATGGTTAGCTTGAGTGGCACCTTATCCATAATGCTACCCCCTCACTATCAGTCTGGCTTTCAATTAATCGTCCTTCACTTCCAAGCGTTTACATTATACTGCATTTCAACCATCTTAAAGCAGCCTCAGGCTACAACTTGGCATACCAGCTGTCGGTTCAGATGTATTATTCATTTATATTTTAAATAGTGTAACTTGGTCTAGACTTTGTAATTATAAAGCGGCCAACAGATTTGAGGTATTTTAGGGTGCTTTGACCTGTTCTAAATTAAAGGGAAAAAATCATTTTAAAAACAAGCAATTTGCAACAAGAACTAATGCTTCTGGCAACTTGAACAATCACAAGTAAGAAATGAGAGATTAGTATCTTCAGAAAAATGATGCTCGCATCTGAAACCTCAGAAGTCCCCAGGTTGTTTTTGAATTAAACCACATCTAGGATATGACATTCCCTCTTAGTGACACTGTGGACCTGGCTCTAGGACCCTGGAATTCTTGTCAATGTATTATAAGCAAAGGTCCTATAAAACCATAATCTGCCCAGGGTGTGATGATGCAGAGTGGATGGGAACCATCATGCACTGGGACAGGCTGTCCCCATAGAGCAAGCTCCTCTCCTCACTGGAAACCTCAAGAACACTGGTCACAGAGTCCTCTCTGCCACAGTCAAACAAAGCATTTTTTTTTAATTTTGAGAAATAAGAACTCCAATTCAAGTCTCATTATGTTTATCCATAAATAATTTCAATGAGTATTTTTAGCAAATGACATTTGGTTTGGAATAAAGATTTTACAAATATTATCATTTTAAACCATCAATCTTTTCTTTAACATACCAGCCATATTTACTATGTGTTTCTGGCAGCAAAATAGTCTGCAATACCTACAGTGGAAACATTTTTCTTTGAAATATTAAGTCCTTGTAGATTAAATGCCCAATTAGATAAAACAACAGAATATAAATTGTATATTCAATTGCACATTCTTATTTATCACATTAAATATTTGACATTTTTCTCTGCTTCAGTTTAGTTGGCAAACTTTAGAAAATTTGCAATGTTTTAAGGTAATGTCTTCTGAATACACCTCTCAATCATAGTATCTGTTTAGTAATATGGAAAAGTTAAAGC
This sequence comes from Zapus hudsonius, assembly GCA_004024765.1. Lineage (NCBI taxonomy): Eukaryota > Metazoa > Chordata > Mammalia > Rodentia > Dipodidae > Zapus > Zapus hudsonius. Next base: position 130,041 of record PVHP010000032.1, on the reverse strand, counting down.
AAACAAATCTTTCTAGAATTATTCCATCATTGGAAAATTTCTTGTATAATAAGACCAAAAGTTAATTCAATGATAGATAATTCTTTCTACCCATAGTCCCTGAAGGCTCTGTGATTTCATCTATCGTGTTGTGTTAGGGCGGATGTAGAGCAGGTGTTATTGTATGGGAGCTGGAAGATGAAGACACAGAACAAAGAAGTGAACATTCAAAGTATTCTGATATAATCCAGTGAGTTCTCATGGAGAAACTGGCTTTATAAATCTCATTCTTTAACTTTTTGGAAGCTATAATAAAACTAGATAAAGCCATAAAATTAATTCAGCGTTTCAATTCTATTGATAAGAAATTAAATATTTCTGTTATGTTAGTATCAAACTTTACTCAATAAGAAAAGAATTTCCAATTGCTTTTCTGCTCTTCAGTGTGAGGAAAGTGTATGTTATTTTGAAAAAAAATAAGAAGCACACACAAATTTCCACTCAAAATGAAAAGAATATGCTCACAATAGGATTCCCTGTCTAGAATTTTTTATAAAAAATAATCTAGAAAATATGACATTGAATCATCTAACATTATATTCTATAAGCTATATGATATTTCAAAACATATGGGTCTTGTAGGGCACATTATCCCTTCCAAATTGATAAGCTAACTTCATTGTAGGTCTCTAATACATACCACTTGTTTGCTCCTCTGAGCAGCTTGTGATTTTGCTTGTCTTTATGTATTTTTTAGCATATCTGGTTTATCTTTCTAAAGAGAAGACCTAACATTTTATTCCAGGGTGTAGCTACTTAATATTTTATTTACAACTATTGCTCCTCAGTACATAGTAAATAATTATTAGTTCATGACCCATACAAAGAAATCCCCAGTAATCAATGAGACTTGTTCTCCACTCAGAATGGTGTCTATTTGCAAAGAACTGATTTTATCGACATTGATTTTTGAAACACTTATCATAAATGAGGATATTTGAAAGATGGTATTGAATATGTTCCTTAGAGAATCCAGAAGCTTTAATTGAAAAAGAAAAAAAATGCTTTTCTAGCCTCTGTAATGGACACATTTCTGCTGAATTTAAAAGGCGCCTTCTGTTCAAAGTAGTATGCACATCTATCAAATTCAGGAAAATATTTTTCCAAGTGTTTCCACTTATTTGAACAAGCAATTCTCATAATAGCTATGGCTTATAAAAGCTGCATTGAATCTTTGTTTTTTGCTTCCTTCTTTTATCTTTATGTTATGCTATTTCTCTGAATCATTTGCCACTTCAATACGCTAAAGTAGGTATAAATATATTTGATAATTTCATCTCAATTGTGCCTTGCATGTTATAAGCAATAAAGTAAACAATGAAAGGATAATACTTTAATTCATAAAATTTAAAAACATTTAACCGTTCCCCTCCAAACATGCTCTACAGATTGCCTACTATTCCAGTGTTCACCTTACCTTCTGACACTGCAGTGGGATGGAGAGCAGGTGGAGAGGCAGGGTTCCCTCTTTGGAACTTTGGGTGTGATCTGTACCCTGAGCTCTCCACTTCTCCATCCAAGCCTTGTGCTTTTATATGTTCTCCAGCTCTGTTTAGCCTCCCAGACATTACGCTGACAATATAAATTTCTCATCTGTAAATAATGGGATTTTGTTCATGTGATTGCACTCACCCACTCTCTTTGCTCATCTTCATTCTACACTTATGTTGGGACCTCAGAGACCCAGAAACCTTATTTACTTTTGTGACTTTCTTATTGGGAATGCAAAGGGCAGTTTAAAAATTCACCTTCCTAGTTCAGTCAGGCATGAAAAGAACTTATGTTCTCTGAGCTGAAGTCTCGTGTTCATTTGACGGTCTGATAAAACCCTTGGGCTACAACTTAGTTATGATGAATTTCCCCTAACAATCTATCACTCACTTATCTAGACCTAGAGTGTCATTCATTCAATACACACCTACTAGGAACCCTATAGTCCACACTATAAGGAATTAACTTGCATTGTTTTGTCTGGAATTTAAAAATGCCCATTTAGACCTAATAAGTCTTGCTTTAATAAATTGGATTCAGGCATAGAGGATAAGGGAAAATGAGGAATAAACCCAAGGTAGGTGGTGCTAAATAAAACAGACTAGCACTTCCTTCACATCTTACTGGGTATTGAAAATTAACTTCACTAATAAGGGGTGGGGCACTGGATTACCAAAGAAAGAAATGAAAGGAAAGCTATTGAGGTAAGATGCATAATGTTATATTTCCTAACAATTGAATTGCATCTAGGTCCTTCATAATCTATAGGATTTATTAGATGTAATTCTGGTCATAATTTTTTAATTAAATAGAAACATGGAAAATGATCAAGAGAGTCTGCAAAGCATGAAAACTCCTGTGAGGCTAGGTGCATTTTTTTTCCTGCTGTTGATGAGTTGTGTGACCTTGGTCAAGTCACATACTTTCTTTTTGCCTCTGCTATTGATTTGTAAGGTGTGAGGAGTGGTTAATTGTCCACTTTAAAATAAAAGTCATATTCCATATGACCAAATCATCATAGTATTCTCCAACTGGATCTCAATATTCTAATATAATGAATGTCAGGGATGTCACTGGACAATTGCAGAAATCTTCCAAGTGAGCTTAGTTCTTCAGTTTTCACATGAGGCCAACTGTTGGAGAATGTACCACATAAAAGATGTAGGTAGCAGTTCCCTTGCCAATTGGGGGACCTTTCTGAGAAGTTTCATGCTGGTGACAATTAATGACAAAGCCTCGCTATTTTGAGTACAGTCCAAGTACATGGCATCACATGTGAGCTTATTAACAATGGAGAACTTGATGCTCCAGCCTGAATTTACAGAGGCAGAATCTGCATTTTAACAAGGTCCCCATAAAGCTCATGGACATAATTAAACTGAGAAGCACAGCTGTATAAAATCTCCATCTCACTTTCGCCACTTCATTGATGCTGCCGGTGTCCTGATCCAAGGACTGCTCTTGGCAGGACCAGCAGAGGGGGTGAAAGAGCAGAGAAAAGTCACGCCTCAGGTCTGCGTGGAGTAACACTAATGTAATGATAGCTTTAAAGTGTGGATTGCTTTAACACAGAATTAAATTGCTCTGTCTGACTACAGCCTTCATGGGAGCAATAGCCTCACTTTTATTAAGTGTTTTGACAGATTCTGCTTTATTTCTCTTGTGGTCTATTTGAAGGCTTCTTTCCTCCTCCTCCTTCCCTCTCCTTGTTCCCTCTTTCCTTTCTTTTCAGATATTACCTGTTTGAGGAGCAGCATTATTCAAGGATCTCTGCAGAGGATATAAGAAAGCTCATAATAACACCAGTATCCTGGTGAATACCTTCTCCTTCTATCTCCCTAACAAAGCATGGCTCTTCCTTCTACCCTGTTTTCTAGTATTTAAGAAGTAACTATCTAACATTTTTTTCCAGAAAAATTTCCCTTACCTCTATGTCCAGCTTGCAACACTGAGTTTGGTGGCCCTTGTACCATGAAAAGCGTGGGATTCATTTTGGCAATTGTTCTGGTTATAGAGAATGCTTGGGAATGCAAAGGATCTGATTCAAAATGTATGCTGGTCGTGAGTCTAAGGGCAAGGAGTTTCTGTTTCTTGTGGGATTACAGTGTATTACAACCCTTTGGAAGTCAACTTGGCAATATTTATCAAAGTTATCAATATCTATACCTCTTGGACAAGAAAAGCTAAATCACTATCCTGAAATTATATTGCACATATACTTTAACATATATATGCAAATAAATATAGGTGCAGGATTTTATTGTAATATTGTGCATAATCACACTAGTTTATAATAATTTGAGGAATCATCCTACAAAAAATTTTAAAGGTCCCTATAAACACAGAAAGACTCCAAGATATATTGTTAGCTTAAAAGCATAGGTTCTAAATGGGTAAATTGCAAGCTACCTTTTATGTTAGAAGGGGGAACAAATACAAGTTTATTTACTTATAATTGCATCATAATGAAAGAAAGAGATTAGTCTTACTACCTATTGGGTGCATTGTGAAGTGAAATCAACAAATCAGAGGCAGAGTCCTGAGTACTAGACATCCGTTGTTAGAATTCTTTGACCATTTGATTGACACATCTACTCAAAGTAAACAAAGGCAATTTGAAAAGGTATAGTGCAAACACTTTAGGAAGAGGATAAAAACATTTAAGGCCAACTGTCCTCACTGACCTAGCAAGTTGACTCCTAGCTACTTCAACAAAAAGAAATGAAAATATATGTTCACAAAGAGTTGTACAAAAATGTTCAAAGAAGTTTTATCTATAATAGTTATGATCTAGAAATAATTGTTATGCTCATAAAGTTCATACTATGAACTGGTTCTCAACACCAACAACATGGAACCAATAGCAGAGACAGGCAGCAATAGAGATGAATTATACAGTCTTTAAAAAGATGCTGAATACATGTGCTTGCACAGACACACACACACACACACACACACACACACACACACACAGGGGAGTTGGAGAGAGCATGATCTAGTTATAGCAGTTTAACAACTCTAAGACTAATGTTTAAATAAGCCCCAGAACTGTGGTTGTTTCCTGGAAGAAAAAAGAAGATGCCTGCAATGGAACTTTATGATGAGAATAAAATATATTATATTATTATAACTGTCAAAATAGAAAATCTAAAATTAGTGATTTTAGTTTGTCAGTTTCACCTAATATTAAAAAAGAAGAGCAACTTTTTTTTAAAAAAAAAGATCACATTTGTATGGAAATATAGATAATACAAGCAGGGAAGAATAGTGAGGCTTGTTCACATTGGTGACGAGTAAATGGGTTTATTACACGAACCCTCTTTATGGTGTATGTTTAACATTTTCCATACTAAACAGTTCAGAGTCCAGAGTGCTTACCATGACACTGTGGAATCCATCTTCCAAAATAGTTCAAATTAGACTCGATGGGATGATTGTTCTGAACAACATATCAGCACCAAATTATCAGTAATTTTAGAAGTTAAGATTCTGCCTCTTCAGTTGTTAAGCAGAATGTACTAAGTTCAGAGAGAAATGGTGACAATAGAGACCAGGGGTAAAGCAGTGGCACTGGACAGAGTCAAGGGAAAGTTAAACGAACAACTGCCGTGAATCAAGGAGGTGAGCCACCACTTGGAGGTGGAGACAAGGGTGTCCACTCTCACCCCTGCTCTTCAGCATAGTGCTTGAAATTCTAGCCCAAGCAATAAGACAGGAGAAAGGCATAAAAGAGATTCAAATTGAAAAGGAAGAAGTATAATTATCCCTTTTCGTAGATGACATGATCCTATACATAACAGACCCGAAGAATAGTATCAGTAAACTCCTGAAGGTGATAAATTCCTTCAGCACAGTGGCAGGATATAAAATTAACACATAAAAATCAGTAGCCTTCCTGTATGCAGATGATATGCATACAGAAAAAAAGACATCAGAGAGACTGTCCTATTTTCAATAGCTAAAAAAAAATTACCTTGGAATATCACTAACCAAGGATATGAAAGACTTGTATAATGAAAACATTAAAACTCTCAAGAAGGAAAAAGATGTGAAAGATGAAAAGTTAATCTGTGCTTCTGGATAGGTAGAATTAATACAGTAGAAACAGCAATCCTTCCAAAAGCAATATACAGATTCAATGCAATGCCATTAAAAATCTCAGCTTCATTCTTTACAGATATAGAATAAATAATCTCAAAATTTATTTGGAATGGCAAAAGGCCTCGGATAGCCAGGTTGATTCTTACTATAAAAAGTTCCTCAGGAGGTATCACCATTCCTGATCTAAAGACATATTGAAAAGCCATAGTAACAAAAAACAGCATGGTACTGGCATAAAAACAGAAATACAGACAAATGGAACAGAATTGAAGACCCTGTTCTTAGTTCAAGTAACTTTAGTTTCTTGATCTTTGACAAAAGTGCCAACAATGTGCATTGGTCTAAAGATAACATCTTCAACAAATGGTGCTGGACAAATTGAATAAATACTTGTAAAAAATGAAAATAGACCCATTTCTTTCACCATACACAAAAATCAACTCCAAATGGTTCAGAGACCTCAACATAAGACCTGAAACCCTGAAAACCCTGGAAGAAAAAAATGGGAGGAACTATCCACAAGATAGGGGTAAGGAAAAACTTACTGAACAACCTCCAGTAGCCCAGAAAGTGCAACAATCACTTAACCAATGGGATCTCATAGAGCTTAAAAGTCTCTGCACAGACAAACATACCATACTCAGATCCAATAGACCACCATCAAACTGGGAAATAATTTTGGCCAGCAATAACACAGACAGAGGTCTAATATCTAGAACTTATAAAGAACTCAAAAAAATAATTTAAAAAATCAAACATCCCCCCCTCACAAAATGGGTCATTGGTCTCAACAGAGAATTCACAGAGGAGGAAATACAAATGACTAATTCTCATTTAAGAAAGTGCTCACTATCATTAATCATTAGGGAAATTCAAATCAAAACAACAGTAAGATTCCACCTTACTCCAGACAGAATGGCCATCATTAAAAAATCCAACAAACAATAGATGCTGGTGAGGTTGCCAGGAGTCGGGGGTAGGAGGAGGGAATGGAAGGAACCCTCATTCACTGCTGGTGGAATTGCAAACTCATTCAACCACTATGGAAAACACTGTGAAGACTCCTGAATAGAATAGCTATAGAGCTACCAATGGACCCAACTATTCCTCTACTAGTCATCTACCCTCAAGGTTTCATGCCTCAGCACAGGGACATTGGCTCAACCATGTTTATTGCAGGTGAGTTCATAATAGCTACAAATTGCCCATCTCTGGACAAATGGGTATCAAAGTTATGGTACAATTACACAATGGGATGACTACTCAGCTGAAAGGAAAAATGACAGAATGAAATTTAAAGAAAAGTGGATGGACTTGGAGCAGATCATACTTAGCCAACTCACAGAAGAACAGAGAGTCAAATGCCACATATTCTCCCTCATATGCAGTTCCCAACCAGGTTAAGCCTAAACTCTAAGCAGACCTTTCTCTTGATATCTCTCCAGGTCCACCCTTGGCTGTCTGTCAGATCTGTCAAGCAGTTCTGAGGAATCAGGAGTCCATCTCTGATTCTTGGAGATAACTGCAATGTACCATGTTCTTTTTAGGTTAGAATGCTTCTCCATAAATAAGGTTTTCTCGGGAATTGGGGAATTCGGGATAACAACGCATGGTTTGCCCACTAAATAATGTAACACATTATGGACAATAAATATATATTAAAAAAAAAAAAGAAAGAAAAAAAAAAAGAGGTATAAACCTTCAAAAGACTAAAATAGAAAAATTTGAACAAAAAATGTTAACATTTGAGAAACATGATTATATCAATTAGTTTAGGAGATAGAAAAAAAGTTGCTATGTGTGGTGATTCACACCTTTAATCCCAGTTCAGAGGTAGGAGAGTCACCTTGAGTTTGAGGCTATCCTGGGACTATATAGTGAATTCCAGGTCAGCCTGGGCTACAGGAATACCCTACCTCAAAACAAAACAAAAAAACAAAGGATAAAGAAAAAAGAGTTGATGATTACTTAACAATCTGAAAATTCAAAACTGAGTATTATAATTAGGTGCCATTCCCCTCTCCACGAGTGGCCTGGTGGGCTGAGGGAACTTCTGGGGAAGTTTGAAGTGTGCCAGAGGATGTGAGAAATCCCCTTTCTGAGGGGTACTTAAGAATCAGTTTGTGACCTTCCATCTGGAAGGATTTGGAGGAAGCCTGCTGGGGGAGGGGAGATTTCCTAGTAATATCAATGGACAGTTTTCCTGCCCCGAGGCTCTGAGACCCTGTAGACAGCTTGCTTACAAGTGTGTGCAGGGGACCATGCGGCACCATGGCTCTGCAATCGTTGATTTTATCTTTTGCAAGATCCCTTGTATAATGAGATGTTTAAAATTGTTCTAAGTTTCAGTTGTTATTTTTGTTCCTAAAGGGAACAAGAAAGAGAAAGAAAACAAAATCACATTTGTACAAAAGAATCTTATCTCATAATTTATAAGCAGAATATATATTTATGTGTATAAATACATATATATCATTGAAAAAATGTGTTATGCTACTATTTTTTGCATATTGTAGCTATAAAAAAAACAAACCATATGTCATTACATTTATCCAACCTCTTGCTCATCTGGAAAGACTTTCTTCTTCAAGCTTCTTAGAGTCTTTAATGTGAACCAATTAAAACATTGTAATTTTCAAAGTCTTCTCTAAAAGAAAGTAACTTCAGCCATTAGAAAATTTAAAATTTGAGATTTGGAAACAAAAAATGCATGAAATGTAAAATGGAGTTATCAACACTTGTTTTCTATTCATTATGCCTTGCAATCCGATTTGCCCCCTGCCTGGAACTTGCTTAGTGATGCCAACTCCTATGTAATCAGATGTATTGTGAAGATGGGCCCAGCTTTCTGGTGACATTGAAATGCTTCAACCCTAGAGGATATTTTATAAAGCCATCTAGCAAATTTTAAAACAGAAATTTACTTAATTGATTTTAAATTTTTGCTTGGTTATTCTATTCTACAAAACTAAATGATTTTTGTGTATTTTCATTTTGTATTAAACTACCAAAATAAATTGCTTGTGTAGTCAGAATAATTTCTATGACCAGAAGGCTTCCAATCTTAACTCTTTCTTGCTAAGAAGTAAGTCCCTTCTTTGCTCCCATGTTGTTAGGAGACAGGAAGACTGACTTTCCACTCACATTTTAATACAAATTCTTTTAAACTCATATTTTAATAAAACTTTTTTCATAGAGCTCAACAGGATGTTAACTGTAGGTTTTTCCAAGAGGGAAGAAAGTCATCCTCTTTTCCCCTCTTCTTTCTCCTCTTCATTCTTCTTCCCTCTGTTACACACACAGACACACACACACATACACACACAGACACACACACACAAACAGACACACACACAGACACACACACACAAACAGACACACACACAGACACAGACACACACACATACACAGACACACACACACACACACACACACACACACACACACACACACACACACACACACACACACACACACACACACACACACACACACACACACACACACACACACACACACACACACACATTCTGCCCCATGGCCATCAGTATATCAGTATCCTGGTGGTTATCACATAACCTGCATAAAAGTTTTATTTATTTTTTTTACTTGAATTCATGTTGACAATTATAGGTCCAATTTTAAAAGTAGTAATGATTTGAATAGAATGGAAAACATTTATATTGTTTAAGGCCAGGAGGTTTTCTTTATTTTTTTTCAAGTCAGTGATAAGGAGCAAGACTAAGAACAGAAACAACTATATTTCCTCTAAGCAAAATCTTAGCTCCTCAGAATCTGCAGGATTCCTGCACCTATCAGAACTCACTCTCCTGCGTCTTCTTTCTGAGCTCTGGCAAGCACCCGTCTCTATGAACAAACTATTTGTTTATTTCATATAGCCACTCAATATGGTTTTCCTGTGTCTAACATCTTTAACGCTTCACTAATATAACAATGTTCATCCATTTCAACAGGACTCAGCGCTTCAGTTTTTATGGCTGAATATGTGCATGCAGCATTTTGCTTACCCATCTCTCCTTTCATGGACCTTTGGGTTGTTTTTAGGTTTTAGCTATAATAAAGCTGCTCTGAACATTGTATAGAAGATTTTGTGTGGATATATTTTTAATTTCTTTATGAAAAGTCTTATGAACAGAATCGCTGGGGCATTTGATGGATGACTCTATGTTTAACTTTCTGAAAAGCTCCTTTCCTAAGTAAAAGTGGAGATTTCTTTCTCCCCTTTTTTATGTGAGTCAAAAGCTTCAATATGTAAGTTTGTGGAGTGTTTTCCACAGTTTCAGGTTTCACAGAGGGCAATGGAGAGTGTAGGATTGAGAGTCTAGCCTCTGGACTGAGTGGTAATTGGAGGCAAGAGGCAGCTGGTATATGAGAACATCTCCTGGGAAGAGTGAGCAGGAAGCGAAAGCCAGAATGCAGGGACAGAGAAGTGAGTTTCTGATATGTGAGAGGTGTAAATAATTGACATGTACATGAGGTAAAAAGAATGGATTAGAATGGTGAGAACAGGGAGGTGAATTCCACAGGATTCTTCTTTGCTTTGAATAGAGATATGGTCAAAATGAGTAGAACTTAAGTTTTATTGCTTTTCTTTAATTGAAAATGGAATTATTGAACCTGGGGATATAGCCTAGGTGTTAGAATGCTTCCCTAGTATGCAGGAAGACCTAAGTTTGATCCCCAGTACCTCATAAACTGGGTGTGGTGGCACACATGTAAACTCCAAGCACATGGAAAGGGGGGGCAGGAGGATCAGAAGTTCAAGGTCATCCTTCACTACATAATCAGTTCAACGTCAGTCTGAATTGCATGAGACCATACATACATATGTGTGTATTGCTTTTATTGTCAGTGAGCTAGGTTCAACATAAGTATTTCCAAAGCACTAAAATGCCCAGTATCTAGGAATAAACTATTATTTTTATGTAAAAGCTTCAGTATACTTACTATAGGAATGATATAACAGTTGTTGTAGCTTACTTATACTGAAGATTATTAGATAAACTTGTTTTTAAAGTCTATAAAATTATTGTGGTGAAATGTAGATAAGAAATCCACTCTTTTAAAATGAATAGTTCTGAAGCATTTATTAATTTCAACTAATATCTCTACTATTAACCTTAAACCAAAATAAATATTTTCATCCATTTTTTTCCTCATTTTTTGTTTTGTGGCTCGTTTGGCAACTACCTATGAGAATTCTGTCTTTTTGGATTGACCTATTTTGGACATTTGATATAAATGAAATATACAAGAGCCTTTTGTCTGGTTTCTTTCATCAGCATATATTCAAAATTGATCCATGTTGCAGCATGTATTATTATTCACTCTTTTTCATGTCTGAATAATAAATATTTTACTGTATGTATATACCCCAGTTTTTACAGACCTTTATCTGCTGCATATATCTATTCAGTATTGTGAATAACACTGCTATGAACACATCTGTGGTTTTGACTTGTATTTCCTTAATAGACAAGGCCATTAAGCATCTACTACTTGTTGGATACTTGAATTCCTTTTTGGGGGGAGATGCTTATTAAAGACCTTTGCCCAGTTTAAAATTGTGTATTTTTGGTGTTGAATTATAAGAGTTCTTCACATAATGTAAAAATGTGTAAAGAGCCTTGGCAACCTTGTGGTGTATGTGTGACATTTTAAAATACAAATTCATAGCCATTAACTAACGTTGTGAGAGAGGTATGGATGGCATTTTACGTGGAATCTTCTAAATTTCACTTTTGTCTTTACAATAACCTAATTTGGAGAAACAAAACTTCAGGTTTGCATACTCATTGTTCTAGGATCATTTCTTTGGCAGTCTGAGTGTTGTCCTCATAATGCACTAGATTCCAATTTGGGGACCATTTTTATGTAATATCTTGACAGCATTGCCCCCACCCTAGTCCCATCTGCAGTTCTCCATGGCTGTGGTGTGGGAGCTGGCAGGAGAGCAGGTGTGGGAGGACACAGTGTATGGGTAACACTAGTGAGAAGACATTAAGAAGGAATTCGGGGTGGAGGAGAGGTGAAGCGAAGACCAGAAACCTAGTGTCATTTGAGTACAGGTATGAACTAGATTTTCATATTGGATGGTATGCCTTTATATACATAGTTTTACTGTAGAGAGAACAAGGCACAGACCTTCCAATAGCTACTTAGTTAGAGAGAAGCATAAAACCCCTTTCAAAAACAACCTATAAGTATTTACTTAGCAATCACTGAATGGGCATTTCATTAACTGTACTTAAATGCTAATAATGGCTTATAAGAGCTGACTGCTAGAGTTGGGTTTATTTATACACTACATTAGACAATTGACTAATGACAGTAATATGTAACAGAGACATCTTTTTTTAAATATATATTTATTGTCCATAATGAGTTACATTATTTAGTGGGCAAACAATGAGTTGTTATCTCCAATTCCCCAATGCCCCCCTCCCCATCTCCAATCAGCTGGATATCCTCCTCTTCCGTGGGTCCTGTGGATCAGTCCTTGTGGCTGGGGACCATGGATAGCCTAGTACTCAGCCCGGTTCTCCTGGCCCAAGTGTGGTGAGGGGTGCCATGCCTCTGGATAGTCTCCCCACCACGGCTCTTACAATCTTTCTGCCCCCTCTTCCGCATAGTTCCCTGAGTCGTGGTGGGTGAGTATTAAAGCTGCTTTAATGTTGTGAACTTAGAGGTCTTTGTGTCAAAATCATTGGTTTCTGTCTCACTGGCTTATCCTGTGTTGATTGAATGGCTGTGGCTATGGGTCCCTTGTTCATCCCGTCATTCTCTGCGGGGTTCCATATGGATCCTCCACGATATGACTGTGGTGGCTCATCTCTTATATATTAATTTTTAGTTGACATAGTTTTTAACTTAAATGGGATAAATATATGGTGCTTTTGCTATTAATTCATATTAAAGAGAAGACAAATTATTGCTTAAATTGGAATTGATATCGTGTCCACATCTGACATATAAATATGCTTACTTTTCTCAGAAATAAGCTGTCAAAAGTTTGAGATCAAGAGAGAAAAAGAGAAAGAGAGAAAGAGAGGGAGAAGAGAGAGAGAGAGGAATTACAATACCCACCATCCTTCTGCAGTTCTGGTTTCTCTTAACAAACCCAGACAGGTTTGGAAACAAGAGGCCTGTGTTCTTGTGAGATGTAATTGTGAGACACTAATTCTTGGGCCTGCAGATGCCCCAACAAGCTCGTCAGCCTCTCACCCTTGCTGCTTGGATGGCTTCACTCATTCTCATTGCCTACCAAGCCTCAGAGCTTGCTTGAACAAGGAGTATCAGTTACATGTATCCACTACAAGATTTTCAACCATCAGTTGAAGTTATATAAAATGAATCTCACCGAGGGAGGTCGTGGATGGTGATGGTGAGGTGAGGGCATCCCCTTGAGAATGTTCCCAAAGTCAGGGGGTCTATGATTGCTTACCAACAAAGCATTACAACTCTATCCCTAAAACATGGAATCTCTGAAAGACCCACGGGCGTCCTGTGCTGAAGGATGGGTGTGTCTACTTGGATCTTAGAAGCTGCTCAGACCCAGGGGAAGGGGAACAAATTAAAACATGGATCGACTCCTATTCCACTATTAGAGGCTTCAGACTTTGGGAAATGATGGAGGGCCTAGCACTTGTCTGGAAATGTTCCTTAGTTGGATAGAGAAGGAACTTCAGGGTTTGCAGTGCCTGATTTGAAAGCCTTGGGTCCAGTGCCATTGTTCTGACAGAGTGAGAATACCAGCCTCAGGAAGAGAGTGACATTGTCCAAATCACAGAAGTGCAGCTCAGGTTCATTTATGTCATTCTGTCTGAAACTTTTAGAGCAACACAGCCTGCACTTTCCTGAATTAGTGGGAGCCTAAAAAGTTCACTTTACTCATACTGAATCATCAACTACTGAAACATGATCCAAAATGGATACACTTTGGAAGTTGCGTTTCACTGACTTGCTCTTCATGAATCCACATTTATAATCTGAATTGGAAAAAAAAAATGGGTCAACAAAAGTTTCAGGAGTGGAACCTTAGATTTGATCAGGAGATAGAGACACTATAAAGCATGAGCATACTTGTTTTATATTGTAAAATAAACCTTTTAGCACCTCAGATATATTTATTAAGTAAAATACCTTTTAAAGTAGTATTTGTAAAGGACTATTTATACAATCCGAGGAGAAACCAGGGGGAAGCAGTATTTGAAAATAAAGGTTGTTGAATTCCTCAAGAGCATCTCAGATACTTATTTGACATCTTCCAGTCTGAACATTCTGTGCCAAATGTCCCCAGTGTGTGGGTCCTTTTGATGATTCATCCATCGAGAGGCATCTAAGTTGGGACAATGCAGTAGGCTGCTGCCATTTCCTAATCCAAATTATTTTTGTTTAAAAGACCAATTTCTTTTATATCTCTGGCTAAGACACATGTGCTCCTTAAACTTATTTTGCAGCATGGGACTACCTGCTTCTCAGGGATTTTCCTTCTTTCTTTTTGTTTGCAGGGGGGGATAAAAAAACAAATCCTGCTATGTGCTAAGTTCCAGGAAGGGTAAAGTTGCAAGTGGTTCTGGTTTCATGAAATATCCTGTCCATGCAATGTGCAGAGACATTCGAGATTTTCTTATGTTATTTCAGGTACTGTGTTGGACCAGAGGTAGGGAGGTGAAATGACAGATGAGGTGTCCGGCATTTTAATAGGACAAATGAGACATGTGTATGTAAAATAAGTTTTGATGCTTCCAAGTACTATAACGAAATCAAAACTAGGTACTGTGGTTGGAAGTCTCATTATAGCAGAAACAACATTTAATTCAATGGCCAGAAAATTCCTTCCGTGTTAGAAATTCCTTTCAAGCTAAGACCTAGATAAAAAGGACACAACCAAAAGCCAAGTGGAGGGCTGGGGAGATGGCTCAGTGTTTGCCAAGTCTGTCATCCAATTTCCATTTTCCTCAGCATTTACATAAAACTGGATGCAAAGCTACAGGATTCTGTGATCCCAACATGTCCATGGCAATGGGAAGCGTGGAGGCAGAGCCAGTAAAAGCCGTCACTTGTAAGCAGCAGTAGCTAGAGAGATCCTTCTGAAGAGAGGATGCAGAAAGTGAAGAGAAGCATGCTGGTTTTTCCTAACCTCCATAAGGGTGTTATTCCATGTGCCCATGCCCATGCACACACATGCACATATTTACAAGCAACAAATAAATAATATAAACAAAAAATTTAAAAGCCAAGTGGAGAGAAGTTCAAAGCTCTAAAGCAGAAATCAGATTGATCTACACAAAAACCACAATGGAGACCAGAGTAGCTGCCATTTGGTGAGCAATGTAAGAGATCCTTGGAAATTAGGTCAAGAAGAAAGACTCTATGGGTACATGTCCATCACGCATACACTGCCTTGGTAGCTTGTCCTCCACAGAGGTGACTCTAACACATTAGGCTGCTCAGATAATTATTGAGATACAAGGCTGAAGGACAGACTCAGGACAAGAACCAAGATAGATGAGCTTTGTTGGTGGATCATAGCTTTAATGTTGGCTATTCCTAAAAAGTCTAATTGTCTTAGAAATAGGTCCAGTGATCTGTATAAGTGATTGAAGGTTCTAACCTGTGATGGTTAAGTTTTGTTGTCAACTTGACCTTTCAAGTAATCTTGGGTGGGTCTCTGAGGATGTTCACAGGAAGGCAGCCTTTCAGTAGGGGGCAGAATGTAAAGAAGCTCAAAGGAGCTAGAAGTAATCATCCTTTCCTGTGTGAGCAGTGCAGGAAGGAAATTCCAGAGACTCAGGAAGCCATTAAGTCTGGGATAGAATTGCAAGACCCCACACTAGGGCTATATAAAGGTGAAAGAATTTCTCCTTGGCCCTCCTGCCTGTTCCCTGTTCTGTGTGTGTGGTGTTAGTGATGGCTTTTTCTCTCTGCTTGGACCTGTAAAAGAGGGTCAGCATCTTTGGCTGTTGTGGAACTTCCCCTCAATCTGTAGTGTCAATAAATCATTTCCTCCCATAAACTGTGCCTGGTTTGGAGATTCATCCCAGTGGCATGTAGCTGACTATGATAGTCAAGTGATCTATATAAGTTATTGAAGGTTCTAACCCGTATGTTAAATTTTTGGAGATTACAAACTAGATGGAGTTCAGATTGAGATTATTAATTTCTTGAGCATTAGTTGGTTGAAAATCATAAAAACTGGTTTATTTTATGTATTCAACACCTACAAAATATGTCCTATAAGGTAGATACTCTTTATAAATAGTATCTAGTTTAAACTACGAGGTATCCCATAGGGTAAGAAATATTGTCTCTATTTCACTTCTAAAGAAATTGTAGTAAAGACAATGTATGAAAATTGATGAAAGTTGTAAGCAAGTGTGCACTGGGCTGGATTCAAATCGGGTTGTCTGACTTTGGCATCCATGACCTTACCAAACCCAGAAGGCTGCCTCTAAAGTGAGCTATCATGAGCATGTTATTTTTACAAGATTAATATATGAGTTATGCTGTATTCTTTCTGAAAAAAAGGAACTTGCAATAATGCCAAATATTGTTGTAATGTTATAAAGGAAATGAGGCAGCACTAATGTTCCCTGTAGGTACAAAAAGCATGTGTATATATTAAAACATCATCATTTTAAATCATCATTGATTAAAATGGGAAACTTAATAGTATGGATATAATATAAGAAAATTTTGTAATATATTTAAAATGACATCTGAAAAGATGGTTCAATCACAACTTAAATCATGTGTGAATGGATAGCAGATTTTAAACATGATCATTTTATATCCTCTTAAATGCTTCATGAAGGCATTTTCCCCCCAAAAGTTTACCTTCTATACCAGTGAGAAAACAATGCTGTTATCAGTACTTAATGACTATCACGCATGATCTGAACCATACTTATGGAAGAAAGAAGCTGGGCTATCCAGCTGTCATGTCATGGACCTCGGCTTGATTGTGCCTCTCTTTCATTCACAGGTCACCACTATATCAACCACAAAGCAAAGAAAGGAATGCTACACCAACAAATATTTGCTAAAACATAGACAATCAAAGCAGTTTTTTTTTTAAAGAAAGTAGTTAGCAATGGGGTATTAATTAAAAGCCAATAGAATGAGATCACTCTGTTCTCACTTGCCAAAGACACTACCTGTGTGTAAAAAGAAGTGTTTGTGGCCAGCATCCTAGGATAGAATGCCAATAATCTGAGCAGGTGGTCATTAGAGGCTTCTGCTGAAAGCCAGATCATTTCCCCCCTGAATAGTTTAGTGAGGTCCAGGCACAAATTCTTTTCTGAATTAGAGATCATTTCATTCCAAATTGCAGAGGGTACCTGTCCATAGTGCCAAGGCCATGTTTCTGTAATGCTCCCACAGGCTGGGAATGATTTACTGAATTCACAGTTTTCCAATCTGTTTTATTGGGATAAACTCGGAATATCTGCTTTATTGAATCAGTTCAAAATCTCTTTTAGGGGCCTTCTTTCTTCCTTACAAACAGCATAATGGAAAGCATTGTTTTGGTAGAATCTTCTCAGAAAACTATATAATCACCATTTAAATTAGCCCTAATTCATTTTACATTTGCTTATTTTACTTTCCCAGGACTATTTTTTTTTTACAATTAGAACATCTGAATTTTAATTACATTACCATCAAGAAGCTCATTAAAGTGACTTAATTGGCAACATTTCCAAAAAAACCTTAGCTGGGTTTAATATATTTTAAAGAGTTACTGTCAAAGTATAATTTCACCATTACAAACAGCTTGGCAACAACATTTGCATAAAGATCTGTCAGCTTCTGAGAAATGCTTAAATGTTGGGAAAATCAGATTCGTTAAGTTGCCTTTACTGAAGCCGCGTAGAAATGGAGAGATTGTCACATCCATTCATCCTTGTAACCCCTGAAGTACCCCACACCATTCCTGGCATAAGGATTCTAACTGTTTCTTAAAGGGAACAAATCATACATTTATACTGTGGGGTGGGTTTTTTTTAAAATTAAACACCGATATTAGTTCCCTCATTCATGTGAAATTTAACCAAATCATTCGCACGTTCACTGATGCTTCTTTACTCTCTCTAAGAATTATTCGATTATCATTTGAAAGTCTTTATAAGTAGCTCTAGGCCAGCATCATGGCACTAAAATGAGATTATATTTAGGAAGCATTTCCTTTTACACATACTAACATTTTGTTTTTTAGATGCTGAAACAGTGATTTGTATGTGATAAATGAATGAATTGATGGAAATCTCAAGTTTGTGATAGGTGGATGATTACAAATTATAACATTGATTGAGGTGTGGAGAGAATCCTTTATGTGGTAAATATAAATACTATTATAGACATTTTTTTTTCTGAGCTAGGGTCTCACTGTAGCACAGGCTGACCTGGAATTCACTATGTTGTCCCAGGCTGGCCTCAATCCACATTGATCATCGTACCTCTGCCTCTAGAGTGCTGGGATTAAAAGCCTGCACCACACCTACCCCACCTGGCTAGTTGTGTTTTTTTTTTTTTAATAAAAAAGATGTTTTTTTGAAGTATCTTCTTAATTTGGCATTTTCTACTTAAAATCTTTCCCCTTTGTCCTTTCCATACCTTTCCATACCTTTTCTCTTCCAAATCCAAAGAAAAATCTAGTAAAACAATATAAAGTGTAAACTTAAAATATTTCTGAGCATATTGCTGCCTTGTTCTCCCCAATGTGTTTCACAGTGTCTCTTACATAGCCAGATTCAACAAATGTCTATTGGATGAACAAAAGAATAAACATACCGGAAGAGCCCTCACAAAGACCTGGATGATTCCACCAGTAGCATGAGGAAAGGCTTCTTCAACAGCAGCATAGAGAGCCACAATTTCACAAAACTCAGAGACATGCATTCACTCAACAGTTGGTAAATTTCTATGATATGTTACATTCTAAGACATGGGTCATGATTTCTTTAGGATAGAGCTGTTCAGTGTCACTTTCTGTAATGATAGGACTCATGTATCTATACCATCTAATAGGGGGAACACTAGCTTTATGTGGCTAGTATGGCCAAGGTGTGAATTTTATCTCATTGTTATTGAAATTAAAATAGCTGCATGTAGTTAGTGACTACTCAAGTAGGCAGCCTTTTGAGACTTTGACAATATGTAGAGATGAGGAAGAATATGGTATGTTTGAGTATGTACAGGGTTTGTGGAAGCTGGTGTCCAGAGAAGGGTTAAGAACATGCTGATGAGGGCAGATCATCAAAAGCTCTGTGTGTCATGCGAGTGAATTTATTTAGTTGCAATCAATGGAGAACCATTGAGGGTTTCAAAGTGGACAAATTACCTGATTTGGATCTATCTCTTAGAAGTTGCCTCTATGACCATAGAAGCAAAGGTCTGAGACTGGAAGGAGGCTTCTGTACAATGACATTAGAAGCAGGCTTTGGGAATTGCAGCAACCTGTTTGTTGCTCATCTGACTTATAATTACCCTATGGGCTTCCAACATGCAGCAGGGAATGGCTGTTGATTCTCCTCTTCCATGTGGGAAAGAGAGAAGGATGGGAAAGCCATGAGAATGTACTGGGCTGGCTTCAGAGGCTGCTCTGTTGAGAACTAGGGAAAGAAAGCTGAGGGGAACAGTTAGGGCATCAGCCTCTGAACTGGTAAAAAAGGCCTCTGGAACTGTTACATTGTTGCATTGCAGGCTCTCTGAGCAGCACTGAGCAGGCCCTCCTGCTGTGGTAGGTGGGGCAATAGGGCCTGAGCAGGAGGCATGGCTGAAGAGAGGCCAGGTGGAAAGAATGTTGGATTGAGAAATATCTGAACCTTCTAAAAAAGACTCTGGTCTGTGATCTCTGAAGGGCTTTGCTGCTATAATAGTTCATGCTTGGATTGGTTCTTTAGGCTACAGAAATGAGAAAGGCTTCACAGTACAGTTCCTACAGTCGGAAAGAACTAAGCCATGAGTGGAGAGGAACTAGCCAGAGCAGTCCATGGCTCAGTCAGTGGATGCTTCCAGTTTTATTTAAGAATATTTCTTGGTTAACTGGTGTAGACATTTTAAATTCTGTGGCTATATAGACATGGAAACCTTCCCATAGTTTATAATTGTAAATTATCGTTACAGGCAAAGCATTGTTCTTGGGATCATAGGCATTGAAGATTTTTTATGCACGTTTCATGTGCGTGTGTGCAGGTAAATATGTGTGTGTGTGACTGTGTATGCACACGTGTTCAGGTGTCTTTCTCAATATATCCTTACTGAGGCAAGGTCTCTTACATGAACTTACAGGAGCTTTACCAATTCTAGTGCAGCTAGCCAACTGGCCCTGGAATCTCCTGTCTCTGTTTCCCTCTCAAGGTCTGTGATTACAGGAGGATTGACACCCCCACATAGTATTTAAGTTGGGGATCTGAACTCCATTCCTAGTGTTTGCAAGACAAACACTCTCTCCACAAAACCATCTTCTCAGGTACTTGGCATTAGAGTTCTTTTAAAATGAATTTTATAACAATGAACCTTATCATATAAATACACAAAAATTCTCATAGATGTATAATTTTCCCCTTCTGATAGTGTCCATTTTATTCTGATTAGTTTATCTCAGTCATTTTATAGTAATCTAATGGTAGGTTTTACTAATTCTAGAAGGGATGATTTCTAAAACAGGATAATTTCCAAATTAGAAGCATTTATGAAAAGAGAACCTGAGTGGAAAAGCCTGACTTTATCCATGCCCAGTTCTTTTGGCAATGGTGAAGAAGCCTTTGAGAGAAATTTCATGAACATTTTTTTTTTGGAGAGACAGTGTTGAATATAAACATCTTAGACTTGATTCATTGCATTTTCTGAACTGTGTTTTTCTACTGTGAACTATCTGTCCCAGAATTTGGAACTCTTGATACAAAAATCCCAAATTGTACCTACATTATTCTATATGACTATCATATAATTCACATGCTTGTCCTGTGTAAACACTTCTATCAACACAGGAAGAGATTTTGAGATCAACAACACAGATGACATACTAGCACTTGGATTTCTGACTTTATTTTTCTCTCAAAAATCTATGTCCAGAGTGAGATGTCTGGCTCTCTTTTCTTTCACAGAGGCTCAGAAAATGTAAACAATATTGAGCTTGAACTTCTGAGTCCTCCCAAATTTGATCCAGCCTTTACAATAACATTCAACGCATATACCAGTATTTTACAAGATAAAAGTAACAGGAGCAAGCAGTCGAAGGCATCCACATGAGCTTTTCAGATAGTCTTTCAGGCTTGTATCTGCACCGCCTTAGTCTGATGCAGAGAAGCATTGCTTGAGGAAGTGGGTCATGTGCATGTATAAGTGGTTCGTGGACAGGCCAGAGAGGCCGTGGTTCTGGTCAGAGTACCACTGAAATACAAAGGAAAGAAACCTGCTTTATTCCTGGAGCTGCAAAACGCATCTAGCTTTGGCTTCTTTTGTTCTCTCTGGTCTGGATTGCTGGAAGATTCTATCTTAGAGCACTTGAATAAATGCTTCTCATGTAAACATTTAGAACTGGATGATTGAAAGGGCTTTTGTTAACCTCTTCTACTGCTTTATATTCTATGAAAGTATATTCTCATCACAGAGGCTGAGCTTTCACAGTGGCCCGTGTCCTGGGGAATCAGGATCGAAAGGTAGTGATTTCAAAGCTGGTACAATTGGCCTGGCACTCTACTTCTCTGATGCTCGGGTTCTTCATTTAGAAAAGAAAATCAGGGGGTTTGATTTTCCCTAAGACTGCTAGTAGCTCAAAATTTCCATAAGGCTTTCAGCCTGTGACTCTAATTCTTCTCTGTTGCAGAAAAAGCCTCCATATAATGTGTCACATATAACCATAAAAATCCTTTAAAGAAGTTAAAAACATCATTGTAAAAAATGAAGTATGGGGTAATATAACTAAACTTCATTGTTGGAAAGATGCCAGGGAGAATGTTTTCCTGCACAAAGCTGACAATGGTCAGGCCATAATGCTGTATGTTTACTGAATTGAATTTCTCCTTGGGAGGTCATAATAAGCAAAGGTCAGAAAAATCTCATCTTGTGTTTTGCAAATTATTTAAGGAAAAACCCCAAACTTTCCAAAGATGAAGGAAGTCCCTTTCTATATTCTTGTCCAATAAAAACAATTAAGGGAGATCTATTACTCACCGAAGAGGTGACAACACAGCCATCAATAATGGCCACACCCTGCCCTTATTGTCTTTTGTGATTTTATTTCCCATTCTTCAAGCAACCTGGATTACATTTGCCAGGTTCTAAAGCACACACAGATAAACTGATTTTCTAACTCTGAATGGAGATGCATGAACTCAGGGCTCTTTTAAGGTTCTGTTAACATCATGCAATTGCTTATTAAATAAACAGAATCTTCCAGCTGCCTTGGGACTCCTAGGTTTTGTAAGGACTCTACACATGTGCCTACATAAGCACATAGAATTGCAGAAGTATTAAATATTTGAAATAGATTACTTAATCTTATGAATTCCTTTATCTTATATGAATGAAGTGGCATTATCTTATATGAATTAAGTGGCTTACCAAGGGTCCTTCAGGGTGTTTGTGAGAGGTCCAATATTCATTTACTGATGTTGTGTTTATTGTACTCTATAGTATGTTTTCAGGTTTTACTAAATTAACAAATAAATATGCAAATAAATAAGACCCTATCCTTTTAGCTTAGAGGTCAAAGGCCAAAGACACGAGTAAAACTAGATTGTGTACCATTGCCTGGAAATCCACTTGTGCGTTAACCAGAGCCTTAGCAATCTGTGCTGAGTTTTGAAAGTGCACATTATCTGCAACAAAGAGAAAGAGGGAGAGAGTTAAAGTGCTGCTAAATACCAGAAAGCCTAGAGTGACAATGTACTGCCTGGAAATGAGCACCAACAATTATCTAGTCATGCACTTGACATTGTCAGCAGTGAGTAATCACACTCAGATATGGAAATGTCCCTGACTCTTAGGTACTGACCCTGAACATAGGCATAGGAGGATGCTTAATGTTTCTTAAACAAAGTGATGCTGGCTCAGTATTTTTATGTGTAAGAGTCTTGCTTAAACCTCACCATCTGCCGTTCCGTGGATGAGAAGATAGTCTACATTTCTGAAATATTCTGCTCTTGCCATCACAGTTGAATTCTGGAAAAGAGGAAAAATTAACATTTTAGTTGCTGCAAATTCTAATAGCAAACTAGCTAAATCATTGTGCAATGGACTTAGCACCAATACTGAAATTATGTATTGCTTTGGTTGATAAATATTTAAGAGTCAGAGCAACACATTTTCATCATCATTTGCATTACTTCCATCTGATTCTTCCTTTGAAAAACTGAAAGTTTTTGTGTCATATGTTACATATGAGTGAGACCTTAGGCGTAAAGGATACCCGCTCAAGCTGTGTGGAGGCCGGGGGGTGTCGAGAAGGAAAGGGAGGTTAGGAAGAGAAGATTGGGGAAAGAATTAAATCTGCAAGAAGTAAAATCCTTGCCAATTATTATGGTTGCAGTTAACAAAGTTATTATCATTCTTTTTTCCTGGAGACACCGAATTGAAACTACAAAGTCATTTACAGCATTTGAACTAAATTAGTGACCTAGTTAAAGTGAAAAAAAAATGCTTACTTTATAGTGCTCAAGATTGTCTTCCTTTGTTGGGAGGCCCATGAATCTCTCTGTGTAGATAGATGCTATAAAACATATAAGAATATGCTGTTTGCTGGTGATATACACCACCTCACTCCCAAGATACCTCCTAGCTTAGTAACCCCTCCTCAGTTCTATCATGTGGTTATCTTGAGACAAATTCATGCTTTACATGATGTAATGGTTGGCCACAGGAAGGTATGACATTTCTACAGATCAACTCAATGGGACTAGAGAAATAATGTCGATATTTTAGGGCTGCTTTTACGCCTTCCCACTTAATCTTCCTTGAGGAATGTTGAGGTGAGAATGACATATTTTTAAAGAAATTATAAAAACCACCACCTTTAGTATCTTTACTCATGTCTCGTTTCATCTCAGATAAAAATATGTCTCCCAGATTCATCAACGCTGTACACACCTATACAAACACATACTTTTCTGAATAAGCATTCCCTGTAAGAGAATCATAATTGTCTCATTTTTACCTCGGCAGAGGGAAGATCTAGCAGAGACTCATTGTTCTATCTATAATTCTTAGAGTTATTTTCAAATGCTGCATTCATGTCAATCAGGAACATATAGGGAAAGGGGACTTAAGCACAGTTGTTGTTTCTCTCACTCCTTGAATGGAGGAGCCGTGTTACAAACTGCAGTGTGAAGGTAAATTGTTTGGCCCGTGGCCTGACTGCACAAGATGCGCTTAAAAGTTATATATGCTGCAGCTATGTGCCTTCAAAAACACAGCGATGGATTTGATTTTAAAGATTTGGTTCAGCGGGGTTCGAGGTTTTAGGGAGAAAACTAGATATATTGGACTTCTGAAGGGTTCATCCTCTTTCTTAAGATTTCTCTGATTGTGACAGCCTGACAATAGTGAATCAGAAGAACAATCTCATTTATAGGTTATATTTTCCCCAGTGATGCCGGGGTGAATTTTACTGCAAAATTTGTTTTCCTAGCAACTTCAAATACAGAGTAATTATGTGTTAAGTGTTTTCACGGCAACATTTATGAAATGTTTCCATACCATAATATTCCCAGCTGGAGACTGGAGCCACTGCTATTCCACATTTGAAAAGACCAGTTCCAGATGCGAGGGCCAGGGATGAAACATAACCTCCATAGGACTGTAGAGACATTGTTAGGAGTCAGCCCGTGATAAATGCTCAGAAACGTCTCTATTTTTATAGCAAATCTACTCACAAGCAGGACTGCAGGGAACAGGGGATATGCCTATGTCTACCATGCATCCCAGAAGCAAACTCCACTAATAATTCTACATTCTTAATAACAGATATAAATGGTGTGCTGATCATGATGGACCCTTCCACAATAGGGTAGAAACAGTTTAAGACATAGCTGTAATTGCATTTATTTTTTCTGTAAAAATTACACTCTTTTTTCTTCTTTTATAGCTTTCCAACTAGGACTTTGCTAGAACAAAAACAGGTTCTCCTTGAAAGAGATACATAGAAAAAGGGAAGTATTCCCAAAATGTAAATTTAAGATATTTTCTAAAGTTTGCAAAAGTCCTCTGAGGTAGAATTTGTAGCTTTGTATTTATGTGTTATTATAACAGAATATCAAAAGATGGCATAGGAACCTTCTGGAAAGTTCTATACATGGTTGGACTTTGTGTAGTATATAACCATATATCTTGATTTGAGGAATTTTCATGCAGCAACTCAAGAGAGGAAAAGCCATTCTTATCTTTTAAAACTTTATATTTATCCCTACAAATTTTATAGAAATACAAAATGAGATACAGTGAATCATTAGGAGTGTGCATAGTTCACATAGAGTTCTTTCCCTGAGGAATGAATAGGTGATTCAAACAGAAGACACTGAGGCTGAGGAGATGGCTCAGCAGTTATGGCCCTTGCCTGCAAAGCCTAACTACCTGGGTTTAATTCCCCAGTACCCATGTAAGCCAGATGTACAAAGTGTTAGGTGCATCTGGTGTTTGTTTGTAGTGGCTAGAGGCCCTGGTGGACCTATATTCTCTCTCTCTCTCTCTCTCTCTCTCTCTCTCTCTCTCTCTCTCTCTGTCTCTGTCTGTCTTTATCTCTGTGTCTATATCTCTTTCTTGCAAATAAATAAAATAAAAAATAGGACCCTGAACACCAAATTTTCATATAATTTTGATCTTTGAAGCTTTCTATACATGCAAAGAAACAAACAGGACATCATAGCAAGACTACCTATCCTCTGGAACTAAGCCAGCCTCTGGAACCTGGACCATAAACACATCCAGGAAATAGATTAGAAAGTGATTCTGCTCCATGATTTTGCTTGTCTTGACGCATGCATCTGCAGATAGCACAAGGGAACAGAGTGACTCTCTCTCTCTCTCTCTCTCTCTCTCTCTCTCTCTCTCTCTCTCTCTCTCTCTCTCTCTCTCTCTCTCTCCAGACCTTCTACCCATCCATCTTCTTAGGACTTTATTGACACACAGCGTGGGGAATTACTTTCCTCAATTCACAGCATATTTTATTTTTCTTTTCCACAGAAATAACAGTCTTCAGAGAGGATGAGCCAGAAAAATAGAGGGGGGAGGATAGAAAGGAAGATGAGAGAAAGGCAGGAGAAGAAAGGAGAGGGAAGGAGAGGAGAGAAGAGAAAAGACGGGGCTATTCTGAATCCATAAAATATCAGGAGTGGGAGAATAAGCTAAGCAGTCTTGTCAAATCCAAGAGTTAAATGAAGACTCTTCTCAGGAGTTTATAGTTTTATGTTTCCAGCTCTTGGAAGTTTTATTGAGGGCCCTCGGTTGCAAAACACAGAATAAAAGTGGCCACTCCAATTATACCATGGCCTCTTTTATTATACTTGGAGAAGAACTAAACTATGTTTTAATAGGGAAAATATATTTTAAAAACAGAAGGAACATTTGGGTTTTAAAATCATTTTGGTAAGTGAAAACGCTCTATCTGATTCAAACTTTCACTTATAAAAATAATTTGCTTTGATTAGTGGGAGGGCAAAAACTATTCCTAAGAAGGAAAGGATTTCCTCCTTGTTCCATTTTAAATTCAAATGAGAGCAGAGCAAGCCTAGGGCTTTTATAAAAGTTATTGTTGTCTATAGTTTTATTATAAAAGGGTGTTTACTAAATTTACAATACTGAGTAGTGCCTCTCCTCTCCTATTCTCCTGAATAGGAATTAGCATGAATTGACATTTGACATTGAAACCCTTTGTACATAATATAAATTTCTTGAACATTTATGTGTAAAATATTAGGAATTATTAGTGTGTGTTAATCCAGGATCCAGGTGATAGCACTGTGTTTAAGCTTACTTCTATCTGTTTTCAGAAAACATACTATTTTCTCTAGGAATTCATCAAGCGAAGCAGCTACTGTATGCTCAGCACAACAGACAAAGATTAGGCTTTAAATTTCCAGGCAGCTTGGAAAAGCTATTCCTATTGTCGAAATGAAGTGGGAGAAGAAAGCCTTGCATTGACTTTTTTTCTGCTCCCCCATGAGTGAGGCTTCCCAGGCAGAGTGGGTAGCTGCTGACAGAGAAGAACCCACAGAGCAGACTGGCCATGAGAATTCTAAATCGTGTCCTTTGCACTTAGATGCCTTGCCTTTTTGTTTAAATGAAGGATGTCTTTAAAAACCTTCTTGGAAGGACACAGAATTTAAAAGAGGGCTTATGGAACAGTCTTATTTGAGCTAGAATACACACTGAGGCATTTTACCTACAAGCAATAATAATAACTAGCTAACATTTGTCTGGCAATGGTCTTGGTGGTCCCACACAATCTGTCTCCCTTTTCTTTCCTTATTCCTTCCTCTCCTTTCTCTCCCTTTGCTCATTGGCTCTCTTGCTATTCTTTGAACTCTTTAAGCATGACCTAGTCACTGGATATTTGCAAAAAACCCAGGTTTTCTGCCTGGATTGATCTTTCTTCAGGAAACAATAGACCTCACTTTCTCCCTTCAAATATCAACTCAAATGTCACCTCAAAAGAGCCTCCTTGGCTTATCTTTAAAAATTGTACAACTGTACCAACTCATCAGTACTCTCCTTTCTTGTTTTTTTTTTTTTTGCACTTACATATCCTTTATTGGTCGTTCACATTTTATATTTTGTCTATTTATCTTTTGTACTACCTTTTTTCCAACTACCCCCAATTTATGAATAGAGCTTTCTCTGTCTTGCCAATGTATGTATTTCCAACACTGAAGATATGGTTTGACATCCAGAAGAACTAGAATAGATATTTATTGATTATATATATACATATATATGTATATATATATATATATATATATATATATATATATATATATATATATATATATATATATATATATAT